>JACEFZ010022679.1:220000-260000 GCA_014155875.1 Cepaea nemoralis | reverse complement strand
ACTACTCCTACTACTACTACTACTCCTCCTCCTCCTACTACTACTACTACTACTACTACTACTACTACTACTACTGTTACTAATGCTGCTACTGCTGCTACTGCTGCCGCCCCCACCGCTGCTGCTGCTACTACTACTACTGTTATTGCTACCACTACTACTACTACTACTACTACTACTACTACTACTACTACTACTACTATCACAATCAGCCATTCATATCAATGCCCCTGTGCTACTGGTAACATTTCAAACTGTTTGTTTAACACAGCCCTCTTGTACTACAACACCATCTCAGCACTTCGTGTTTTACAACCCGGCCTAGCCACTTAAAGACTTTTTCATACGGCACCGCTGACGTGAACTTCGAGTGTTGTAATGGGTATGAACAGCCCCGCTCTGGCGCGACAGCCTGCCCCGCCACCCAGAGCTCACTTCTCCAAGCACCCGCACGCCCAACCCGATCCACCCGACGGCTGCGCGGAGGAGCAGCGATTGTCTGCTCTTTAAGGAGCTACTGATTTATTTTTTTGGAAAGGGGGGGGGGGGGGGGCAGAGAGTTCCCACGTTACCCACTACTACCCTGAAATACTTGTTCATGTGATTGTGTTGTGCTATGTGTGATCCACTACTACACTGTAATACTTGTTCATGTGATTGTGTTGTGCTATGTGTGATCCACTACTTCCCTGTAATACTTGTTCATGTGATTGTGTTGTGCTATGTGTGATGTGTGATGTGTGATGTGTGATCCAAACCTACTTTTCATTTGACACTGAATCAGCTAAATGTTTCTTAAAGCAAGTCTTAAACGTCCAAAGTATCGACTTCATTGCAGCGGGCTTTATCCCATATGGTTAGGTCTCTTTCTGCAGGGCGGCCTGCCTAAAACGTCGTAAAAAGCACGAAAGCCGTGGCTCCAGCGACGACCTCCAGGAGTCTAAGAGAAAAATGCACTGGTGAATCGAAAGACTTAGTCCGGAATCGAACCCATAAACTTCAAAGCGTGAGTCAGACTGCTTGACCACTTCACCTCGGAGACTCCCGAATCAGTTAATAGTGTTGCTAATTATTCATTTTATTGTTAACTAGCTGACCCGGCCCGGCTTCGCCCAGCACCTGGCGGAGATATGTCTGTCTGTCTGTCTGTCTGTCTGTCTGTCTGTCTGTCTGTCTGTCTGTCTGTCTGTCTGTCTGTCTGTCTGTCTGCCTGTCTGTCTGTCTGCCTGCCTGCCTACTCGTCCGTCCGTCTCTCCCTCCGTCTCTCCCTCCCTCTTTATCTATCTATCTATCTATCTATCTATCTATCTATCTATCTATCTATCTATCTATCTATCTATCTATCTATCTATCTATCTATCTATCTATCTATCTATCTATCTATCTATCTATCTATCTATCTGCCTGCCTGCCTGCCGAAAAATGGGTTCGTAATTTTAGCATTTTAACAGGCGTGCTGCGTGTATGGTATTTGTGTAGGTCTGTATGTCTTTTTAAAATAAAAATAAAGCATATACACATTTTATGCAAGTGTGAATTTTGTACTGACCTTCTCCTGGCCAAGCGAACGGAAAAACAAATTCTTCGATATCCAAGATATGATGGGTTGACTTTGGCGTAATTCAAAAGTTTCCTTTCCCGTTCCCGTTGCGGGAAAAATGGGTTCGTAATTTTAGTATTTTAACAGGCGTGCTGCGTGTATGGTATTTGTGTAGGTCTGTATGTCTTTTAAAAATTAAAATAAAGCATATACACATGTTATGCAAGTGTGAATTTTGCACTGACTTTCTCTCGGCCAAGCGAACGGAAGAATAAATCCTTCGATATCCAAGATATGCTGGGTTGACTTCGGTGTAATTCAAACGTTTCTCTCCCAAAAAAGTACAGAAATAAAAATCTAATGTATCTAAAATAAATCCATTATTTTTAAGGAAAACTGTTGTTAAATCACCTACATGACTGTAGATAATTTCTTTACACATAAAAAGATGAGTTAGAAAATTTTCACTTGTGTAAAATAGATGCATTATTTTTATGAAAACTTTAAAAGTGTCTTAAAGATGTTATCATTATCTATTATAACGCATATGCCTGTAGATAACTGTAGATAAACATTTTATAAGGCTTTGAGAAAAAAGCAACAATTATTTAAATTACATACATAGCAATGCTACTAAAAGTTATGTCCCTTGATATAACTTTTCTTAAGTTAAGTCCCCTTTCTATATATTAATTATAATGCAATAAAAAAAAAAATTAAATGTTATTACGTTAATAACTGTTTGTAAACTAACAAACTATGACAGTTGGCTGGGCGGGAATGAAAAGAACATGTGTAGAAAATTTCATCTCAATCGGATAGACCGTTCGTGAAAGCAGAGATGACATACGTTCATACATACTTACATACATTGTCTTATATATATATATATATATATATATATATATATATATATATATATATATATATATATATATATATATATATATATATATATATATATATATATATATATATATATATATATATATATATATATATATATATATATATATATATATATTTGTATATATTTGTATATATTTACACCCTCAATGTTGGTTTATTATTGTCACTAGATTTAAGATTCGACATCACAACGCTCCGTGCAAACTGAGGAATAACCCGTCTCTCCCAGTAAATGTCATAAGATCATAATATTGGTTGTAACGAGATTTTTTTTTTTTTTTGCGCTTCATCGCTTGAACTCAATCGAAAATGAAGTATTTACAGGATACATCTAGTAGCACTGGGCTGAATTTTGCATGTGGATTCATCATCATCATCAATGGCTCTGCTAGCTGGCGTAGGTGTTCATGGCTCTCCACAGATCTCGGTCTTTGGTGTTCTGGATCAACTCTGCTGATGATATTCCCCCATGCCACCGTCTCAATCCATCCAGCATCATTTCTCCTGGTCTGCCTCTACCTCTCTTCTCCTCGATCTTTCCAGTTGTCACGATGTTCTCCAATACCACTCTTATCATCACATGACCAAAACAGCTGTTTGTCTTTTTCTTATTGTTGTATATAATGTTCTAGTTTCGCTATAACTTACGGGGTATGAGAGCCGGCCGCTCAGAAAGCAATGTTAAACTACTAAAAGTAATCTTGCCAAGAAATCAACAATCAGCTGAACGATGCTAATGTTGACAGCGATGTCCTGTAAAGGATATGCAGACTGTCTGTCTGTCTGTCTGTCAGTTTCACTAATCTCTTTCAGGCAATCATTGTTAGTTACCTTGGCAGTCCAAGGAATTCCCAACATTCTTCTCAGGAGCAACATCTCTGTTGCTTCTAATTTCTTCTTAATTTGTTCATTTACATTCCAAGATTCACTACCATACAACAAAACTGGTTCTATATAACATTTCAGCACTCTCTTACATTCAGTGATAGTGACTTATTTCAAAAGATACTCTTCATTTCCTGAAATGCAGTTTTTGCTTACCCTATTCTGCTCTTAATCTCTGTGGTGCATCTTTCATCCGATGTCATAAATGCCCCTAGGTATTTAAAATTATCCACTTGGTAATTGGGACGCAGAGGTGTTTCCAAGGCACCAGGGCCGGGTTATATACTGGCCAAGACCTATTGACGCGTCCTCGCCGAGCGTCCTGGGCAACAGGTCCCTTCGGGGTCCTGGCTGAAGTCAATAGGATCGCCGATTCCTCCGAAGTCGGAGAGTGTCTGCCTGTATGGCGAGGAACCACCAGTCTGCACACCAATAAGCCAGACATGGGACAACGGATACTCACGCAAACCTCAGGCCATGTATGACATCATACTGATGTTGGACAACAGGATGCCTTCATCCGACATACAGGACTTTGCGTTGGAGCTCAAGCCAATGAACACAAGCAAGCAAGCATCCACTTGGTTAAGAATTTTTCCTTCTATTTCTATGTCACATTTTGGTGTCACTATTTTCTTTGATATCACCATTGTTACTGTTTTCTTAATATTCAAGGAAAGTCCTTTCCTTGCACTCTGTGTTACTACAATGTCCAATAATTGTTGTAGGTCTTTTCCATTATGCGCCACCAATATAATGCCATCTGCAAAGCGTATATTGTTTATATTATAACCTCCGATAAATATTCGTGGCTTCTCTTTGATCTCTCTTATTATCATTTCTCTATATAGGAAGAAGCGATCCGGTGACAAGACACACCCCTGTCGTACTCCTAGCTTTATCTGTTCGTAACCACCCTCTTTATTTCCCATTTTAATTGCTGCTACTTGGTTCCAGAAAACGATCTTTATTATACTTAGATCTTTCCCATCAATGTTGATATCTTCCAACATGGTAATCAGTTCATAATGTTTTACTTTATCAAATGCCTTAGTATAATCTATGAAGCACAAATATATGTCTTTCTGGGTCTCTATGGACCTTTCTATTAGTGTCCGTAATGTATATGTTTCATTGTACCCTTTCCTTCCAGAAATCCATACTGTGCATCACCAATTTCCATTTTTATTTTGTTTTTCTTGTTATTCTCATTATATTTAGCTTAGTAACATGGTTTATGAGGTTAATTGTGAGGAAGTCCTAGCATTCAATTGTCCCTGGTCTTTATTGATATAGCTATAAATTCAGATTTCACCATATCGCTAAGTAAATATCCATTGCTGCAAATATCATTCGTGGGTGTATTCTCACCTTGCCGTATTGACAGACGATAGTTTGTTACATTGTGCTTCAAACACGGCACAATAACTACAACCCATGGCGGTAGCCTGTACTATTGTATAATTGTGAAATTTGGACAATGAGCAGTCAAGCTGAAAAACATCTGATGGCTGTAGAAATTTGGTTTCTGGGGAGAATACAAAGAATACAATGGACAGACAGAAAAACCAATGACCAAGTATTACAGGAAACAAATCAAGATCGTAAATAGATTAGAGAAATTCGACGTAGACAGTCAAAATTTTTGGACATGTTATGAGAAGAAATGAATTGGAGAACTTGATGACAACTGGCAAGATCGAAGGGAACAGACCAAGGGGAAGACCTAGAAGTAAATACCTGGATGGCTTGGCCACATGGCACGGTCGAGACAGAAACACTGAGCTTATCCACAACTCTGGTAATCGAGTCAAATGGCGAGTCATGACCGCCCACGCTTTCCGGCATGGCACATGATAGATGGATGGCTGTAGCGAATGTGATTGATCAGAACAATTCGTGTTGTAAATATTCGTCCACAATTCATGCATGTGAACACATGGTCATTTTCACCATCATGCACCATCTTACGTCGCTCATGCTCAGTGTGTGACCTATCTGCAATCATTTTTCTTTGTCCTTATTCCTTTTGTGATCTTTGCTCTCCATACCACACGTTGAGTGGCGACTTGATCCCAGTGTGCATTATCAATGCCTGTATAGATCATGTCTCACATAAACACATCTTTGTATCGCAATAGAGACCCCGAGATCTCTTACCCATTTGTAATTCACCAAAAAAAGATGCCCTTTGGTATTCTACCATCATCTATTCTCCTAATGCGTTCTATCCGTATAAGTCTACGAAGACTGAGCATGGAACAAACCGTCACACAACCTGATCTTTCCGAAAACCTCACTATTTGTGATTTTGTCTTGCCACTTAATACCAAGTATTCTACGCAGATACCGCATTTGAAAGCTGTTTAAACGTTTCTCTTGGTGTGAGTAAATTGTCCAGGATTCACTGCCATAAAGAAGAGTACTAAGGACACAGGCTTGATAGACAAGGATGTTTGTTTTGGCAGTAAGCTTCCCGTACTTCCAGACTCGTTTAGTTCACCTGTTCATTGTTCTTGCTGTCTTACCAATCCTGATGTTGATTTCCTAATCTTGTGATAATTTACTAGTTGCCTCTGATAACAGATATGTAACATGGTCTACTATCTCCAGTTCGGAGTCGTCAATAAAGATTGATGGTATCCCATGTGAATCTTGTGACATAATCTGTGTCTTCTTTTTACTAATCGTTAAACCAAATTCAGAACAAGCATTGGAGAATGCAAATAGTAGATGTTGTAATTCTTCCTTAGAGTGGGTCGTAATTGCAGCAACATCTGCAAAAAGCAATTCAATACCCTCCTAATTTTGGTCTTGGCCTTCAATCTCTGAGCATTGTAAAGGCCACCATCTGAGAGTGAGTGAATTTGTACCACCATCCTATCCCAAAAGGCATACCTCAGTAGAAGAGAAAAGTATATTCCCTATAGGGTTGGAGCTAGTAGACAACCTTGCTGAACTCTACTCTTGATTTCAAATTCTTCAGAAGTTGCACCATCAAACGTGATTATACATTTCATGCCTGTGTGGAACGATTCCACAATTGACAGAAGAGTCGGTGGACAACCGATCTTATGTGGTGCATTGAACAGAACCCTCAAGACTGACCAAATAAAATGCCTTTGTGAGATTGATGAAGGCAATAAACAGTGGTTGATTCTGTCCACGGCATTTTTCTTACATTTGACTCAATTAGAATATCATATCAATGGTAGACCGGTTCTGTCGAAAGCCACACTGTGATTCGGTGTAGACTTGATCTCCCAGGACTTGAAGTCTGCGCAGAACAATTCTGGCAAATACTTTCCCAACGATACACAGAAGTGAGATACCCCTATAGTTGTTACTGTCACTCTATGCCCCTTGATGACTGTCCCTACCGGACGAGGATGTTCTAAGACAGCCATTAACGTTGTTCACTACCTCTGAAATGTGTTTTGCAATGAAGTCTTTGGAAGATAGTGAGATGGTTTCCCCTTGCCGTCCACATCCACATTGTGGTCTTTTACCTCCGCCTTTGACAGCCATTTGCGACTGTTAGAACAAGTGAGTTGATTAGCTTTGCCTATTATTAATATTCGTCATCATGCGACCTAACTCTGATTTCATAAATATATGTAAGTTACGTCCAAAGGACGGCCAAAAATATATTTAAATTCTACCGAGTTAACAGTGGTATTGACAGGACAAACACGTTAAATGTGATATTGCAAGAAAATAAGAAAGTCCATTATAAAATTTTACTCATATAAAATAAAGGACAAAAAGTTTTTATAAAATTTGAAGATTTCTTAAGCTATTATCTACTCTTTATGCCTAGTATTTTACTTTCTGATTAAAGTAAAGATTTTATCTTAGACAATAAAAATTTCTATCAGTTATTTAAATCACATCATATATTTATTTTATTCTAAGTAATGTCCCTTGAATAACTTTTATGTTGTTATGTCCCATCTACTATTATTGTGCTACTTTCATTGTGGACAATCCACAACGTCCACAACCCGTTTAGACAGAATTGTTCATAAAAGTGGTGATTAATCAACGCATTGCTAGCCTGTTGTTATGATAATTTACATATGCTGTAAGACTTCCGATAACCAGAAGTGACTCCCTTCGCCGAATAACTCAACCGATTATCTTCCTAACTCTCTCTAGGGAGGGACCCATCCGGGTCATGACTCTGGACGTCTTTCTCCTACAGTAAGTTTGCACTCTTGTTTCCAGTTTCGAGATGTTGGAATAGATTTACCACTTATTCCACGCTTGACTTTCCGAGACAGTAAAGCTTTCCCGATTAATTCCGAAATAAGAGACTGTTACCTTCTGCTTCTGTGAGAGACAAGTCAGGCCTCGCCTTGTATTCAGGGACGTGGATTATCTTTATCGCTACGAGGTTGGCTACTAAAGTCATACCACTAAATGACGGAGTGGTCATGGGGAGTCCTCTTGGTCCTATTCTAGCGGACATCTTCATGGCACATTTATAAGAAAGTAGATCCTCAGACAATAAAACTTGGTCTTCTAGCGTCGTTATGTGGACAATATAATAATCATCACTATAGACGAGCTACAAGCAACATCGTTCCAGGACATAACGAACCAGACGTATAAGAACATATCTCTACCTATGGGACACGAACACTACGAAGCGTTGCCGTTCCTAGTCTAGTCTAGTCTATTCTAGTCTAGTCTAGTCGATGAATCCACATCACGGCATAAATGCTCCGTTTTCCCCCTAACTCAAATATGAGTCTGGAGAAACTCAGCTCAGTGCACGAACTCCGTAGCACTGGCGTGGATCCTGAAAATACTTTGAGTAGATTGTTAACTCGAAATTTTGCCCGAGCAGCGCCGTTAGGCTATTCTTTTTCGATTTCCAAATGCCAAGGGATTTTTTTACGTGCGCAACAATACACACGGGCGTCCGATCTCACCCAGAGACCAGGGGAAATATTAGTACTAGAAGTCCACGTGAAAAAATACCGGTGTCACCGGGGCTTGAACCCGGGACCTCCAGCACTCGAGGCGGACACCATACCTCGAGAGATATTTTAATGAGACGTAAGAGCAGACGGCAGAATTCAAAGATCCGAGTACCACAAAGAAACGTGGATAAATTTCCACAGTTTCGCACCCATCTAGCCTTTGGCTAAGATCAAGTGTAGATTTTTCTGCGCTTGGTCTGGCTAAAGTAAAGAGACGGTCACCAACTACCTAACCTAACTCACCGTCCACTCACACTGGCAGTGAGCCTTGGTGGACCACTATGGGCCAAAAGGCACATTGTGTGACTAAATGGCTCACAACAAAACCAGGGGAACGAGAGGGTATTCAGAGTATTGGTCTATCCTCTGGGGGAACCTCCAGCCCTTTAAGAATATAAAGAGTTAACAGGTCATAAGTCAATGGAGTAGTACACACTACAACCCGCAAGACAGGAAGAGTGAGAGTTAACAATAGAACAACGACAGTTATAGTGTTTACTTTTTTTGTTTCCCCAATATAAAATTCAATATCTCAGTAACCAACTGAGGGAAAATGATGAGATTTAGCATATAACCTTTTCATTATGTCCACCCAACAAAAAAAATTTTGTTCTGGAGATTGTACAGCAGATTTCAATGTTTGATTATATACGGTATATAATTTACGGCTCAGAGATTAAGTCCATCATTTTAAAAGTATTACAGCTTCACCAAGACACATCGGCGCTTTTTATTAAATTGTCTCCGTGTTTTCGTTTTGGCACAGACTGCACGCATTTATATGGGATTGTTCAGAGGTGTCTCCGATGTGGGTTCTTTCATGATTATATAAATAAATATATAAATAAATCTTACCATTAATATAATATTAATAGTTAATATTTGAATGTGTGAATATTGTTCAATGGGATTAAAAGTGAAATTGTGTACACTTCAAACAGTGGCATGCAGAGGATCTTTGATGGCCGGGGCCAACCCCTTGATTGGATGCCCTTTATTGTTCTTTCCCTAATTCATTCTTCCTCCCCTCCCACTGCACTGTGCTGCCCCGTCTCCCTAATTGGATGACCCCTCCCGGCTGGATGCCCGGGGCCGTCGAACCCCCGCTGCACGCCATCGCCATCGCCAACGCAGCATCGCTATGAAGTTGTACACATATTTTTGTCAAGAAGCTGATCGCAGGAAACTGTTTCATACTGTTACAAATCCAAGAAAAAAGAACAGTGTATGCATTGGGTATGAGTAAACGGTCATTTCGTCGATGGGTGCAAGAATCTGGAATGAAACGAACACGCGATAAGCAAACGGTAGATAGAAAGGCAATTGTAGAAATCTTTGACATCAGGCGAGTTATTATAAAAATGATGGATGTCAAAGAAACAGTTACTGTAAGAAAACTGAGGGTTTTGTTGAGAAAGAAAAATAACATAGAGCTATCCAAAACAACTTTGTGGAAAATTATAAGGACATTAGGCTTCACTTTTAGAAAGTACAAGGGAGGTAGAAATATCATTTGCGAGCAACCGCAACCCTATGTGTTGGGAGTCTCTGTGGCGAAGTTTTCAAGCCGTTTGACTCGAGCTCCAAAGGTTGTGGGTTCGATTACGGGCCGCGTCCTTCGTTTCACAAATTAAATTTTTCGGAGACTCCTGTGGGTCGTCGCTAGAGCTACGGAGTTCGTGCTTTGTACGACGCTTTCCGAGCTGCGGAAAGAGACTGAACCATATGGGATAAAGCCCGGTGCAGTGAAGTCGACCATGTCGACTTTTAAGCGACTTTTTTTTGGTCAAAATGTTGGTGCCCAAGAAGAGAAAATACCTACGGCATCGAGCACAAAGGAAGCAATAAAGATATGGCTCCGAAGAGAAAATATACCATTTCCAGAAACATATTTCAAGCTACAGTTGTTGTCCCTTGTAAAACAGGCTCAAAAAAGCAAGAAAATATGAAATCGACAAGTTGATAGAAGAGCATGCCCATAGGTGCTTGAGACTTCCGCCGTATCATTCTCATTTAAACCCTATAGAACTTGTGTGGGCCAAAATTAAAGGACAAGTGGCAGCTGCCAATACTACATTCAAGTTGTCTGACATCAAGATACTAACCCAGTCTGCGCTATTACATTTTGATAAAAGTTACTGGAAAAAATGTGAGAACCATGTGTCGAAAGAGGAAGAGGACTATTGGAGAAAGGATGGATTGAATTTTATTCAACTGAGAGCAATCACCAACCTACTGGAATCGTCCGACACAGATGAAGGTCTGAGCAGATCGCAGACCTCAATCTACGTACACACTTACTGGGATATTTTGCTCCAACTATACAGATGAATTGCAGGCCCTAAACATTACAGCATCAGCATAATGTCAATGGCAACAGTTTATATTCCACAGTGATGAATTTTCAATTCCGCAAGCCCTCAGCGGTGACAAACAACTGTATTGGAAAAAAAAAACACACACACACTAAACGCATTGAATACCAACAGAAGAGTAATGTTGCGGTGGAAACTAACATATTGTGGCATAACAAGAAACGTGAGAGCAAACACGTTGTCAAATTGTTTGTTGTTGTTGTTTGTCCATCAAGAATGATGATGACCATTCATTTCATCCAGTGGGGTTGAAGGTGTGGAGCCGTGGGTTCTAAGATGGCTGATACGGCCTATTTTGGCTCGAAATGTTCTTTGACAATGTGGGCAAAGAATGCTTGACGTCTCTGGAGGAGGATTTCCTGCAGTGGGTTTTCTGTCCTGCCTTTTCTTCACAGCTCTTGCAGTCCTGGTTGCCTCACATATGACTGCACCTTTGCGCAATGATGCACGCCACGAATTTCGGTCTCTGGCTGCAACCTCCCAGGTGTCATGATGAATTCCAAAAGCATTCAGTGAAATTTTCAGAGTGTCTTTAAAACGTTTCCTCTGGCCACCTTGGGAGCGTTTACCACAACGCAGTTCGCTGTAAAAAGTTCGTTTAGGGAGCCTGTGATCTGGCATGCGAGTCAAGTGACCAGCCCAGCGAATCTGATTCTTCATCAGTAGAGTGTGGATACTGGGCATGGATGCTCTTTCTAGGACTTCAGTGTCTGGAATCTTGTCTTGCCATTTAATCTTCAGTAGCTTCCTTAGGCAGACTGTGTGGAAGTGGTTTAATTTCCTAGCGTGTCGCTGATAAACAGTCCAGGTTTCACAAGCATATAGCAGTGTGGATAATACAACTGCTTTGTAGACTTTTAGCTTTGTTTGCAGGCTTATTCCAGTTCTGTCCCATACATTCTTGTACAGTCTGCCAAAGGCTGCACTGGCCTTGGAGATTCTTGCATTCACTTCGTCATCGATTGTGGCAGCTTGTGACACGGTGCTGCCAAGATAGGTGAATTTGTCCACAACACTTAGTCTATGATCATTCACTTTGATATTCGGCACAGTGTGATTATTCCCTGGAGCTGGCTGGTACATAACTACAGTCTTCTCCAAGTTGATATTGAGCCCAAAGTTGGCACAGGCATGTGAGAAAGCTGAAACATTATGTTGCATGTCCGTCTCTGAGTTGGCGTATAGAGCGCAATCATCAGCAAACAGGAGCTCTCTGACGGTGCCGCTGTTAATTTTGGTTTTAGCTTTCAGCCTTCTGAGATTGAATAACTTTCCATCCATACGGTAGTTGATGTCTATTCCAATGTCGTCGTTCTCGAAGGCATTCATCAACATGGCTGAAAACATGAGGCTGAACAGTGTTAGGTGCCAGGACACATCCTTGCTTCACTCCATTGGTGACAGGAAAGGGTTCAGACAGTTCACCATTTTCCTGTACTCTTGCCTGCATGCTGTCATGAAATAGCCGCACTATTTGGACAAACTTTCGTGGACAGCCATATTTTGCCATAATCTTCCACAGTCCTTCTCTGCTGACTGTATCAAAAGCCTTGGTAAGGTCAATGAAAGTGGAGAACATTTCGCAGTTCTGTTCCTGACATTTCTCTTGCAGCTGCCTTGCAGCGAAAATCATGTCAACAGTTCCACGTTTTTTTCTGAAGCCACATTGACTCTCAGGAAGAAGACCTTGATCGAGATGGACTGTGAGGCGATTGAGAAGAATTCTGGCGAGTATCTTCCCTGCAATTGAAAGCAAGGAGATGCCTCGGTGGTTGTCACAGGATTGGCGGTTTCCTTTACGTTTGTAAAGGTGGACTATTGACGCGTCCTTAAAATCTTGTGGCATGGTCTCGTTCACCCATATGTTTGTGAAGACTTGGTGGAGCTGCTCTGTTAGGACCGGCCCACCTGCCTTGTATATCTCTGCTGGGATGGAGTCAGGACCAGGTGCCTTGCCGCTGGAGAGTTGCTGGATGGCTTTGTTTATTTCCACTATGGTTGGCAGGTCATCAAGACTCTCATTGGTGGGAACCTGAGGAAGGCAGCTGATGGTTTCATCATCGAAGAAGGAAGTTGCATTTAAGATTTTGCTGAAATGCTCTGCCCAGCGTTGGAGGATTTCTTTCTTATCGTTGACCAATGTTCCCCCATCTGCACTAAGGAGGGGAACTATGCCTGGTGATGAAGGACTATAGACCGCTTTCAGTGAGTCGTAGAAGTTTTTCATATCATGTCTGTCAGCAAAGCCCTGAATTTCATCAGCTTTGCTGCTCAGCCAGGAGTCCCGCATGTGCCGAAGTTTCTGCTGCACTACTCTCTGAATGTTCTTGAAAGCATCTTTTTTTGATGTTGACTTTGGGTCATTCAAATGTGCCTTGAGGAGAAGATGTTTCTCGGCCAGCAATTGGTTGATGTCTTCGGAATTTTCATCAAACCAGTCTTTATGCTTTCGGGGGGGGGGGGGGGGGGGGGGGGGGGGGGGGGGCTGGACCCAGGATTTCCATAGCAGTGTTGTAAATTGTGTCCTTTAGGGCTCTCCATTCTGTTTCTGTGTCCTGTTTAGCTTCAGCATTGGGCTTGAGGCGGTCTTCCAGCATATTTTCAAACGACTGCTGCATTTTCTTGCTGTTTAGGCGGGTGACATTTAGCTTTGTTTGCATTTTCGCCCCTTGAGGACGCCGTGGTGGCCTGATGTGGCTGTTCATTTTCGAGACAATGAGACGATGGTCTGTCCAACATTCGGCACCACACATGGATTTTGTCACTCGAACGTCTTGTCTGTCACTCCTCCTGACGATGACATAGTTAATGAGGTGTCAGTGTTTCGAGCGAGGGTGCATCCACGATGTCCTATTTCTCATGGGGAGACGGAAAATTGTGTTCGTAATCAGGAGATCATGTTCGGCGCATGTCTGAAGGAGGCGGAGTCCACTGCTGTTACAATTTCCGACTCCATGCTTTCCAATAATGCCACTCCAAGAGGTGGTGTCCGTGCCTACTCTGGCATTGAAATCCCCAAGGAGTATAAGTTTGTCTCCTTTGGGAACAGATGTTAATACATTGTGCAGGTCCTCATAGAACTTGTTCTTGACATCATCTTCGTTGGTCATAGTTGGTGCGTAGACACTCACAATGGTTGCGTGCTTCCTTCCATTCAGCAGAGGCAACTTCATGGTCATGAGCCTGTCGTTTATAGCCTTTGGAAATCCAGCTAATTTGCCGACCAGGGCCGACTTAATGGCAAATCCCACACCGGAGTGGCGTCTTTCCTCGCTTTTCCTTCCACTCCAGAAAAATGTGTAGCCGACACCAATTTCACAGATTTGACCTTCTTCTGCAAGTCGTGTCTCGCTCAAGGCTGCAATGTCAATGTTGTACCTGCCCAGCTCTCTCCCAATCAGTGCTGTTCGTCTCTCTGGACCCGACGCACCGTCTCTGTCAAGTAGGGTGCGTACATTAGTTAGTTAGTTAGTTAGTCGTTCCTCTTGAGCCTAAGGCGGCGCATAGGGCAAAAGTCCTGTCTCTCCATGCCTGGCGGTTCGTTGCTACCTGTTGTAGATCTTGGATATTTACTTGGCCATTGAATGAGCCTTCTCTAATGATGGTTCTACGCAGGGTCTCTCTTGGCCTTCCCCGTTTTCTTTTCCCTACTGGTGACCATATGAGGGCTTGGTAGGGGAGTTTTGACTTGTCCATTCTGAGTACATGGCCGATGTAGTTCCAACGGCGTCTTCTTATGAAATTGGATACTGTATCTTGCTTAGTCTCTTGTCTTATTTGCGAATTGGTTCTGAAGTCTGTCCAGTGGATGTTTAGAAGTCTTCTAAGACATTTGTTCTCAAAATTGTCTAATTTTTTATCTAAAGCTACCGTTGATTTCCAACTTTCACATCCATTCGTTAACACTGGAATCACACAAGAGTTGAAGATGTTAAGTTTTGTGTGTTTGCTGAGTGTCTTTGACTTCCAGATGTTTGACAGTTTATTGAAGGCACTAGATGCCAGTGCGATTCTAGATGATATTTCTGGTGTTGAGTCCCCTGTAGATGTCATTTTGCTTCCTAGGTATGTAAAGCTGTTGACTTTTTCAAGAACGTAGCTGTTCAATTTGGTGTCATCTGAACTGTTGGTAAGATCAATAGTCTTTGTTTTTGTGATGTTAATTTGGAGACCAATTTGCCCTGAAACATTTTGGAGGTGGTTTATTTTCTCTTGGGCATCCGGGTGCGTTGAACTCAAAAGCACTATGTCGTCGGCAAAGTCCAGGTCTTCTAGAATTTTGTCAACCCAATGGATACCCGTATTTGTGTTGTTTGTGCATTTACCCAATCGATAGCTATTCCAAAAAGCATCGGTGATAAGACACAACCCTGTTTCACTCCTGTTTCGACTGAGAACCAGTCAGAGTTGCCTGTTTCTGTTCTTACGCAGCAACGTGTTTCTTTGTAGAAAGATTTTATGACGTTGGTATATTTGGTAGGAAAACCATAGATGTTAAGTAGATTCCAAAGTGAAGGACGGTGGATACTGTCGAAGGCTTTTTGAAAGTCGACAAAGTTGGTGATTAATTTCGACTGGAATTCTACGGAGTCTTCAATGATTATTCTGAGGGTGAAAATGTGGTCTATGCATGACCGTTTTGGTCTGAAGCCTGCTTGTTCTTCTCTGAGCCTTTCATCTATCGCCTTTTTCAATCTCTCAAGTAACATGCTAGAAAAAAGTTTTCCTGGTACTGACAATAGAGTGATACCACGCCAATTATTGCAATCAGACATATCGCCCTTTTTAGGCAGTTTGAAAATTACACCATCTTTCCACTGTTGTGGTGGGGATTCGCTTTGCCATATTTCATTGATCAGCTGTAACAAACGTTGTAAGGTGTTCTCATCTGCTGCTTTGAGCATTTCTCCTGAGATTTCATCTTCACCAACAGCTTTGTTGTTCTTCAATTTTTTTATGGCTGCTTTAATCTCTTCCATGGTGAATGACTCGCAGGAGGCATCTAGTGGGGGCATAGTAATTTCTCCATCCAGGTTCGGAACAGTGTCAGGCTGCGGTCTATTTAATATTTCTTTGAAATGTTCTGCCCATCGTTGCTTTTGAAGGTCATCGGATAACAATTGATTGCCTTGTTTGTCTTTGATGGGTATATTTGGTGTAGGTGAGTGATTGCATAGTTGCTTCATGATATGGAATACGGCTCTGTTGTTTCCAGTTCTGGCAGCTGCTTCGGCTTCGGAGGCCAGGCTGTGAATAAAGTTCTGTTTGTCTTTTCGTGCGCTTGATTTCACCTCTTTATCCAACATAGAATATTTTTGCTTATGGGTATCATATGTAGATGTGTCTTTTGCAGAAAGAAGTGTTAGTTTTGCTTGTTTTCTTTCTTGTATCTTCGTCCAGGTGTTATCGCTTAGCCACTTCTTCTTCTGTCTTTGTACGTAGCCGACTGTGTTTGTTGCATCATTTAGCAAGGTATTTTTTAGGAAATTCCAATTTTCTTCAATGTTGTTTTTAATATTCGCATTGCTCGATACACTTTCTTTGTTAGCATAACTGCTTCGTACCTCTGAATTTAATGCGAGTTGGTGTTCTTTAGTCAGTAGGGACTGTGAGTTTATTTTCTTAATTCTGGTTGATCTGTGCAGAGTCTTGAGCTTTATTTTTAGTTTGGCAATGCAGAGATTGTGATCACTGCCAGCATCTGCACCTCTGTAGCTCTGACGTCTTGTACTGATGAACGGAATTTGGCATTAATGCAAAAATGGTCTATCTGATGTTTTGTGATGTTATCAGGCGAGTTCCACGTGACCTTGTGCGTACATTCCAAGTTCCAATTGTTAAGGGAATATGGTTTACTCTTTTAGTTTTGCTTATTTTATTTTTCTTTGTATGTCGACCGCAGTTAGGGTACCCACCAACCGCGGCTAGCTGGTTAGGTAGTGATGAAGCAGACAATGTTTAGGGCACCTTTTCTAGCCCCTTCCTCATGCTATGGAAGTGAGCAGTGTGTTCCTATAGAGGGCTGCTCAGTCGCTCAGGGGGCTGCCGAATCCCACTGCTGCTCCGGTCAGTAGAAGACGACCATATGGCCTGAGCCGCCTGTGTGCAGGTCTGCGACTACGGCTGCCAGCGTACCCACGCCTGCCGCTTTGCCGCTCGCCCATCGCCACAGGGCTTGAAGGTGATATGTGACGTTGGATGAAGAATGACTTGCGCGATGACTTGGATTAAAGTGAGGAAGAGTTGCGCAATTCGTCGACCTCACTCTCTCGTCTGAGTCCATCTGAGTCCAGTGGCAAGACAAGTCGAGACGATTGGAGACGAATACAGGTGCAGTGGATGACCAGGGCGCTCTACGTGCCTTGCCGTGCTCATTACGTTCCACAACGCTTTGCAGGTAAACGCCGTCTTGCCTGTTGAATCAGGAATGATTTCTTCCGCGCAGTCTGCCGAATCCTGTCTTCACATGCTGGGTAGGCATACCCTAGTTTACCTCTTGGTTTGACACCAAATCGGATACCCATGCCTGGTTTAGCCAGCCTCTCACAGCTGTTGCCCGGGGGGTGGCCGCTGTCGCATGCTGACAGCTACTAGGTGCCACAGGCACGAGCTGGGTGTCAGACTTGGACCAGTGGGGGATGGGTCCTGAAAGGCCATGAGAGCCATCCTTACCAAAGGTGCTACCAATGCCTGACACCCCGTACCCCGCAAGTTGTCTTAGTTGAGATTGCTCTCAGTTGAATAAAATTCAATCCATCCTTTCTCCAATAGTCCTCTTCCTCTTTCAACACATGGTTCTCACATTTTCTCCAGTAACTTTCCAGTACATTTTCTGTTGATTTATGAAATTGCTTCGTTGTCAAATTAGGCGACAACACACGTGCATACGAATCAATCTATAAACTTCAATGAAAAGAGGACCAACATCTTGGCAGTTAAGAAGAAAGCCCATTACAGAGATACCGACAACTATTTTCATAGTGCAAAATAGGTAATCATGTTCCGTCTCTGAACGGTAAACAGCAGAGTAGACAATCTTTCACGAAGACTCAAAGTGGGTCTGTCACCAATGTGTACGTGTGAACAAACTACACAGACAGCTGAACAGATCCTTAAAAATGGACACATGATGACTAAATTGCGGTATCATTTCTGGTCACCCCATACGCATATTAACGGACTGCTATTTGGAAGCTTTCACGAACTCAATATAAAAAGCTAACATGAATACTTGTGTACACATTATTAACCAGCAGCTGAAGAAACAAGAAGGAAATGAAAAATAAGGTAAGAAATATATTCCTTCTACTTTCCTGTCAATTTACAAATTATTTACCCTATGCCTCTGTAAATTCTCTGCCTTTACTAATATTACACATTGCACCCCTCTCGGGATTCTCCGTGGTGAAGTGGTCAAGCCGTCTGACTCGGGCTCCGAAGGTTGTATGTTCGATACCGGGCCGCGTTCTTCATTTCACGAGTGCATTTTATCGGATACTCCCGAGGGTCGTCGCTGGAACTAAGGAGTTCGTGCTTTGTGCGACGCATTCCGCGTTGCGGAAAGAAACTGAGTCACATGGGATAAACACCCGGAGCAATACAGCCGACCCTGTCGACTTTTAAGCTACTTCTTTTATTGCACCCACTCCCATACGAATCCGGATACTCTTTGTGCCGTCATGTGCTCTACATTTGACAGCCATTTCCGACTGTGAGTGAAAAGTTACAAATAAAAGTGAGTGGATTAGCTTTGCTTATTACCAATGTGCCGGTCTCCCTGGCCAAGGTGACAACGACATTGTTCATAATCCCGTATATCCACGTGAAGAATACAGCAGCTGCGAGAATCGGCAGCGATTCGCGCCGCGCTGGTAACTTACGGGGGTATGTGAGCCGTTCGTTCAGAAAGCAATGGCAAACTACTGAACGTAAAAGTTGTCTACAACAGCAGCTGAAATATATTGGTGCTGAGTGCAAGGTCCTGTAATGGATATGCAATCAAACACCAAACATTACCAATGTTCGGCATCATGGAAACTTTCTCCTATTTCACAGATATTTGTAATTTACGTCCCATAATAAAGGACGGTCAAAAATATATTTGATGCTCATTAATGAAGGAAGTGCCATTAAAGGCAAAGAATCAATTAATTAATTATTGCAAAGAAATAAAACATTCCATTTTACAATTTTACAAATACAAAATAAATCCAACATTTTTTTCATAAATGTTGAAGATTTCTTAAGTTATTATCTGCCATTTATGCCATGTTTACTAGTTGCTAGTTACTTTATGTAAATTATCACATACAATGAAAACTTCTAAACATATTTATATCACATAATATATTTAATTTAGATCGAGTAATGTCCCTTGAATAACTGTTATATTGTTGTGTCCCTTTCTACTATTGTAATTAGTTGTGCTCCATTCATGGTGGTCAGTCCAGAACCCGTTTAGACAGAATCGTTCACAAAAGTGGTGATTCATTAACGGACTGATAGCCTGTTGTTATGATAATTTACATATGCTGTAAGAGACCAAGGATGTAAATATGGGAAGTAAAATGTTATGATTTTTTGCCATATGCATAATAACTATTTGTTGTTAATATATATTGTGAAATACGATGGCCAGGTGCGTGAGAAAACTATTTACATACATACCGATATGAAAGGCCGGTCTCCTTAGCGTAGGTGTTAACGTCTTTCTCCGTAATCCTGTATATTCTCTTAAGTAACGAAGCTGCTGGAGAATCGGCAGTGGTTCGAGCCATGCTGGTAACTTACGGAGGTATGTGAGCCGGTCGGTCAAACTACTGAGCATAATCTTGCCTAGTACATCAACAGCAGCTGAAAAATGCTAGTATTGACTGCAACGTCCTGTAAGGGATATGCAGCATAAAAAAATATTATTAAAAACAAAAACATACGGAAATAATACGTAACTCAGGAGATAAGGGCTACAAAACGGGAGTTGTCATAATTTTGGATCAAAAGAGTGCTGGGGATGGGGGGGGTATGTTAACGGATTCTGGACAATCACAGAGTATTGTTAGTGAGACCCCATGGCAAACCTCTGGATATTAACATAATACACGCAAATGCGCCAACAGCAGACAGTAAGAGGACATAAATACATTTTATAATGAATTAGACATGGAATGTGATCAACATAGAACAATTAGTATAATGAGTCACATCACAAAGATTTTGCTAAGAATTATCATGCAAAGAGTAAGGAAGAAGATACAACCTGAAATAGGGGAAAAACACTATGGGTTTGTAGAAGGAAAGGGTACAGTAAATGCTGTGTATATGCTGCGAACAGTTATTGAACGTGCTATAGAAGTAAACAAGGATATATATCTTTGCTTTATTGACTATACAAAGGCTTTTGATAGAGTTAGACATGTCAACATGGTGGATATGATTGCAGATCTACAAATTGATGGGAAAGACATTAGACCTATAAAACACATATATTGGAAACAACAAGCTGCAATAAGGATTGATAATGAAGTGGGACAGTATCAGCCAATTAAAAGAGGTGTTAGGCAGGGATGTGTTATGTCTCCAGATCTTTTTTCCCTATACAGTGAACATATTTTCAGAAATGTAGAGGATATAAATGGAATCAGCATTGGAGGACGAAACTCAATAACATTAGATATGCAGATGATACAGTATTAATTGCAGACAATACGCAGGACCTGCAACAATTAGTAGATGCGGTTGTTGTACACAGTGAGCAACTGGGGTTAGAATTAAATTGTAAAAAGACTCAGGTTATGGTCGTCACTAGGAAGGAAGAAGTGCCACAATGTAATATACAAGTAGATGGAAATATTCTTCAACAAGTGAATCGGTACAATTATCTTGGAACAGTCATAACATCTGATGGGAGATGCCTTGAAGAGATTAGAACAAGAATCGCCATGGCGAAAGTAGCCTTTAGCAGATGAAAAACATTCTGACCAATAAAAAGATGCCAATTGCAAACGAGAAAAAGAGTGTTGAGAGGATACATAGAGCCTGTTCTTTTGTATGGATGTGAAACTTGGACAATGAGCAGTCAAGCTGAAAAACATCTGATGGCTGCAGAAATGTGGTTTCTGAGGAGAATGCAAAGAATACCATGGACAGACAGAAAAACCAATGACCAAGTACTACAGGAACAAATGAACATCGTAATCTGATTAGAGAGATTAGACGTAGACAGTCAAAATTTTTTGGACATGTTATGAGAAGAAATGGATTGGAAAACTTGGTGACAACTGGCAAGATCGAAGGAAACAGACCAAGAGGCAGACCGAGAGGAAAATACCTGGATGGCTTGGCCACATGGCATGGACGAGACAGGAACACTGAGCTGATCCACGACACTGGTGATCGAGTGAAATGGCGAGTCATGACCGCCCACGCTTTCCGGCATGGCACTTGATTGATTGATTGAGACATGGCCGAGGGCCAGTATAAACATTTTGAAATGACTGTCATACTGGAGGCATTGGCGTGGGTGATAGGAATGAGAGAGGTGACAGATTAACAGCATGGGTGATAGGAATGACAGAGGTGACAGATTAACAGCATGGGTGATAGGAATGAGAGAGGTGACAGATTAACAGCATGGGTGATAGGAATGAGAAAAGTGACAGATTAACAGCATGGACAGAATACCATGAAATGATAGGGAAAACCTGGTTCAAACACCATTGTCGTTGACGATATACATGGACATGTCATGGAGATCATATTCGCAATCAAACTGATTACGTGCTGATTAGAAAGAGATTCAGAAGCAGTTTAGTAGCAGCAAAAAATTCACCAGGAGCAGATGGACATTGTGACCATAGTTAGATCTAACATTACTTGAAACAGACAAAGAAATTAGAGACAGGTGCAATATTATAGAAAAGACCAGATATAATGCCATGGAGATAATACAGATTTATGTGAACAATAGGACATGTTGCAGGAATCAATCCAAAAGACATCAAAAGTAATCATTTCACTTACATATAGAATTGCAAAAAAAAAAAAAAGAAAAAAATGGATGACATATGAAATCTTACTGTTGATGGATGAAATATGTAAGAAAAAGTAAGATAAATAAGAATATAATACAATACATAAACAAACAGTAAAAATGCAAAAACTGCAAAGCGGCGAAAAGAGTCTGGCTGAATCAACAATGCATGGAGATTAGGTCGAACAAGGGAAAAGACTCACATTCCATGTATCAAAAAATAAATACAATAATAGGTAGAAAAAACACATCTCATCTCATCTCATCTCATCTCATTTCATCATGTTCCACTTGTACCTTGCGGTGTCGGGGTGAAGTATAAACAGCGGAAGAGTGCCTGATTATGGGCTTCATATATCGATATTCCCATATATTCTGCTATTCCCTCCGTCCAACGTTTACGTGGTCGGCCTCTTCCTCTGTTTCCATCTGGTCTGTACATCATTGCTTGTTGTGGTATGCTGTTGACTGGTAACCTACTTGCATGGCCAAACCATTTGACTTGCTGCTTTCTAGTAAAATCTAGTGCTGCTTTAACCCCCCACTTTAATCCTGATTTCTTCATTTCTGATCTTATCTCTTCTTGATACGTTGTGTATTCTTCTCAGGAACCTCATTTCTGTTGTGGTGATTTTTCTTCCTCTTTTACTGTCATTGTCCAGATTTGGCATTGGTAGCATAGAGTTGGTATGAAGATTGTGTTGTAAAGTGCTTTCTTAGTAGTTATTGATACATATTTGTTCTTTCGTATTGTGCCATTTGTCCAATGAGTTGATTTGCCTTATTGCACTTATTTCCGATCTCGTCTTCTGATCTGCCATTTGATGATATTATGCTTCCTAGGTACTTGTTTCAAGGGATGTTCGTTTAGGTGAATTGTTGTTGTTTGTTCTTATTTAGTTATAGTCATTACCTGTCAAAGTCGTGCTTAGCGCAAGAGCTATGGCTCGTATCTTGACAAGTGTGATACTAAATATACTTATCAAATAACACGAGGCTAATAACCGATAATATAATTCGCGCTATTTATTTGCGCACTGCACACATCAGAAACAATACAGGCTTCGCGCAATCACAATTCACAATATCCAATAGATCATAAATACAAGCAATCAATACATCAATATAATAATACATCAATGCACTCCACGTACAAGTCAAACACACAGGCGTTTCATCTCCAACGGTCATACAGGCTAGCTATCAAGACATGCATAAACTCTCAAGCCGCATTCATACGTCAGTTCGTTACGGCCCCCAAGCCTAGTCTGGCTGGCCTTTTAGCACACACCTCAGTTGTGCTCGAGTCAGCTTGCGTGACCCCTCAGTGTTCACGCTGTGTTCCAGCTGACCGCCGCCTGCTTAGCATCGCTCAGTGTTGATTGCCTGGCGTTGTTGACGACGCCGCGTTATAGCTGTAGTGTTTATCATAGTTCAGCGTTGCATTGTCGGGCGTTGGTACAGACAACGCGTTATAACTCTGGGTGAGACTCTGACATTCTCCCCCCCCCCCCTTTTTTCTCATGAAAGGTTTTCCTTTCATGTACTCTATATAGCTGTTCTTTATCTTGTCAGAATCGAATTTTGCACTTCCTCTGACGTAAACCTTTGGTTTGTCTTAATATGTACAGGTGATTAGTAAACAATATGCATACAATCCCCATGCCTACCCATCAAGTATACTTGTCAAGTACAATCAATTCCATGGTTTTTACCTCGCTGAGACACAGCCAGTCCGGTAGGTTACGGCTAACTTGCCTCTACCTCTCAACCAAAAAGAAAAATTACAAATAATCAGGTCAGCCTGTGAGTATCTACCTATAAGATAACTCCGACATTGGACATCTACCCTTATCTCATAGAATATCCAATGAAGGTCTTCAGTTTTGGTAAGTTTTCCCATATACACAAGACGTCACATTGACGTGATACCTATTAGGCAAACATGGTAGTTTCAATACATATTTACACCTCACCAACAATATTTAGTTATGTCCCTTGGTTATGGAACAAAAGTTAGGGACAGTAATTTTTTTCATGCTTTCAACAAAATAAATTACAAGTAACATTTTCTTTCTTAGTGTTATAATTTGATACTTATTGACAAAAGTGCACAAAAGGTCACTCTTGTGAAAAAGTAAATCAAGCTACGATGCAGAGATTACATCTAACAAAACTCGACATATACAATTTCGTATATGGACATATTTCATACCCCAAATTTTCATACAATTGTCATAAATTTATAAACATTTTAGTATCGTCTGCTAACTTTCAAATTAATATGGACATATAACGGAAGTGTAGAGCTGTGTTGTTGCACACATGTGTTATGTTGACATTCACATCAAGGTCTCTCGTTTTAGATGGACTTTAAATATACGGAGCACCCAGTTCTTGTCATCAGCTGTTGGATAGCTTCTTCCGTCTTATTCTCGGATTAGGTTGTCAAGGTCATCATTCGTACTTGTTAAAACGTCGTGGACCATCTTTGTAGATGTACTCAGGATTACTTGACGCTGTTCAAGCTCGGTAAGTCTTTGTGTCCTGTAGTACTGTCCTGTGACACTTGTGGTGTCTATTTCTTATAATACTGCATATTTACAATATTAATGGCATTCTTGCCCATCTCTCACAATTATACGACACATTCATTCGCATAATAATAATAATATGTACACAATTTATTTACAATCGGAGATTAAATCTTCCCTACCACACAGTTCTTCACAGCGTAACTGACATGAAGTCACAATTGGCTGTGGTGTTGAGCACTATTTACGTTGCAGTTTATACACCATCTGCAATGTGCTCGGGTGTTACCTGGCTATTGGGTGAGTCGTATGGACATCTCGATAGAAGATCGGCCAGTGAGTTATGTGAGCCTCTTACATGTCTGATTTCGAAGCTATAGTCCTGTAGAAGAAGGGACCATCTGGCCACTCTGTGGTTACTTGGGGTTCCACTGGTGATAAATGTCAACGGACTATTGTCTGTTTCAATAATGAAGTGTTTACCTAACATAAATCTCGAAAGTTTACGTACCGAGAACACAAGAGCGAGGGCTTCAAGTTCCGGCGTGCTATAATTTCGTTCACTGGTGTTCAATTTCCGAGAGACGTAGTATACAGGGTACAATATTTGGTCGTGTTCTTGAAGCAGTACCCCTCCAATGGCTACGGAGCTCGCATCGCATCTTAGCCTGAAAATAGTGCTAAGATCAGGTAATTTTAGAATAGGTTCACTGGAAAAATAAGATAATACTTTCGCAAATGCAGGCCTTAAACATTCGCTATTTACAATGACATTTGGATGTTTGTTTGTTAGTAAATCAGTGAAACATTTGGTCAATTCAGCAAAATGAGGAATAAATTGTCTATAATAATTCAAAAGACCTAACACACTTCACAACTCTTTTGTTGTTGTCGGAAGCGACAATTTCAAAATTCTCGACATGATGTTATCGTCAGTTGATATAAAGCCATTTGAGATCTTATAGCCCAAAAATGAAATTTCTTGAAAGGCTATATCAACTTTGGATGGTTTTATTGTCAGTCCATATTGTCTAATCCTGTCGAATGTCTGCTGTAGTGCTATTATGTGTTCTGTCATGTTCTTTGTATGTATGCAAATGTCGTCCATGTACCAAATGATGTTGGAAATGCCTGTCAAAAGTCGTCTTGTCATTCTGACAAAGGTTGTTGGAGCATTAACTAGCCCGAATGGCAACTTGCACCATTCGTATAGTCCCCAGGGTGTGGCAAATGCTGTCAGATATATGCTGTCAGCATGTACAGGTATTTGCCAATAACCTTTTGTCATGTCAAGTTTAGTAAAGTAACGTGAGTCAGTCAGTTCAGTTAGTATGTCTTCACAGTTGCTCATTGGTTCTAAATCCAACTGTGTAATGCTGTTGAGTTTCCTATAGTCAACACAGAGTCTTATTGTGTTGTCCTTTTTTCTCACAATGACAATCGGTGAACAAAAATGTGATTGTGACCGTCGGATGATATGGTTTGCTTCTAAATCATTAATTTCTTGGTGTAATTTGTCTTTGTAGTGTATAGGATTGGAATATGGTCTGCATTTTATTGGGATGTCAGACGTAAAAATAATATGATGATGCACTAAGTCTGTCTGTCCTGGGTTATTAGAAAAAATTGTACTGTATTCTTGTAATACTTGTCTGCAACTGTCGGTCTGTGTCTGTGTCAGCTTGGGATTTACCTTTATGTCCTGTAGGTTGGTTGTCGTGTCCAGTACTGGTGTAGGTATCTCGTCAGTATCGTTGTCGTCTGTCTGGTCCACTATTGTTGTGCTTGCTGTAGTCTCCACTTGTTCGTCGTCCCTGTGGTAATATGGTTTAAGCATGTTAATATGAAAAATCTTGTGTTTGTCCCTAACTGCAATTTCGTAATCTACTGTCGAAATTTGTCGTAACACTTTAAACGGTCCTTGCCATGAGTCTGTGAGAAGATGTCTGTCACTTGGCAATAGAAGAAGAACGTCCTGTCCTGGCGTCAGAGTAATGGTTCTATTTCCTCTGTTAGCGTATTGTCGGTAGATAGCACCAGATTTTTGTAGTGCTTCTTTTGCTAACACACATGATCTCATGATTCTATCGCGCATTGATATTACATGTTCATACGATGAAATGGGTGTAGATATGGTTGTACTTTCAGTCAGCATAGACTGGTACAACGATAATGGGCCGCGTGGTTTGGCACCATATACTATTTTAAATGGTGAGCATCCAGTGCTGGAATGTGGCACTTCCCTATATGCAAATAAAATAGCAGGTAAATACGTGTCCCAGTCTTCGGGATGTTCTTGGGTTACTTTTGAGAGCATATGTTTAAGATCGCCGTTGATCTTTTCTATGATACCCGTGGAGTGTGGATGGTACGGGCTGTTAAAACATTGCTTCACCCCCAACATCTTAGTAAATGCTTGTGTAGCTGCGGCAATAAACTGACTACCCCGATCTGAAAGGATGGTATCAGGGAATCCTACCCTTGCAAAAATATGGAAGAATACTTCCATGATGTCTTTGGAAGTTATGTTCTTCATCGGAATGGCTTCTGGCCACCGACTACATAAATCAATTATTGTAACAATATATGTGTTGCCTCTTGATTTTATGTGGTTAAGAGGGCCTACTATATCGACCGAGATCTTTTCAAACGGTCTACTTGCCAAATCAGTGATTTGCAGTTCTGCTTGCGGGTGTTGCCCCTTTTTAACAAGCTTTTGACAGATGTCACAAGATCTGCAATACCGTTTGGTATCACTGCAAAATTTAGGCCAATAGAATTGAGTAAGTAACCTTGCTCGTGTTTTAGCATACGCCATATGCCCTGCAAAGGGTATGTCATGCGCTAGCTGTAATGCTTGGTTGCGGTTTTCTGAAGGTAGCACCGTTTGTTCTGTAGTGCTAGAACCTTTGGTATAGTACCGTGTCAGAATTCCGTTTTTCAGAGCAAAATACCATTTAGCGTTCTTTGCTACTCGTGGCTTTTGGCCTATTAATTTAAAATAATTTTGCAACGATCGATCGGCTTTTTGAGCTGTCATAAATTTCTCCCTAGTTGTTTCAGGAGGTGTTACAACTGGGCTTATTAGCTGTAAAGCCTCTGTCTGATCGATTCGATCTTGCATTTGAGCAGTAGATCTGGTTACTGCATTTGTAATATCAAGGTTGTCATTTACATTACAACTTGGTGTTACATTCACACAACTACATTCATGTGATGACGTTGCCGAATTGGCATACATACATTCATTTACAGGTGGTAATACATCATGAATGGTGATTTGTGATGATGGTGAAATGGTATTATCAATGTTACAAGTGACAGTGGATATAATACTGTCATGTGGCATATCATTCACCTCCGGAAGGTTACCAATGATGACATCGCAACAAGGAATGGTCAATGCTGCGCATTTGACCTTTCCGGTGAGGAATGGTGTACTTATGTATGCCCATGCAAGCGGGTATCTCTCGATGTTACCCGAGAAAGTTCTGCATGTAACATATTTACCACTATATTGTGATGGTAAGATATAGTCTCTCTTAATGCCAATGAGGGTACTGCCGCTATCACGTACAACAGTGGCAGGTCTACCATTAATATACCCATGGTGGATATTTAATTTACCTTGGGAGTTGACTACTAAATTGGCTTCCTCATTTGTAACAGGTATGGAATGGCCGCATGTCAAAATGCCATCCTCATGAAATTGATCACAGATAGTACATTTGTCGTGTTGAAATACATCAATAGAATGTGCTGCGTTTACAGGGTGATCTTCTATACTTTCATCTTCTGAGGAAGAACTATCTATCATGGCCGCATTAGCTTTTCTGGACATAGCTTTGGCTTTACAATCTTTCCGCCAGTGGCCGAAAGCTTTACAAAGGAAGCATTTGGTGGCACGTCTGTATATCTTTCTTTCTTTGTCTTGCTTCGCTATGTAGTTTTGTAAGTAAGACATGTATCCAGGATGTTGGTCACACATTTCAGTTTCGCTGTGTGACAAATGACAATATTTGCATTTGTTAAACTGTTCAGCAGATTGCCTATAGGGCTTTTGTTTGTTGTAGGGCACTGACTTAGATCTATCATATGTAGCGGCTGCTACAAACTCTGTGCTAGTCAGACCAGTAATGAAACATTGTTTATTGGCTGAAAAATAACCTGAGCCACGACTTTCAATCTGTTGTACACTTTCACACTGACATTCTAATAGAAATTTCGAACACGGAGGTGGGAGAGATGTGATAATTTTATCTCTCAAAATAAGATCTGTCAATCTATCAAAATTACCATTCACTTTGGCTGCTGACTGCCACTTAGAAAAAACATTATGTATTTCTGAGATGTAATCAGAGAACGTTTGTGTTGGTTTAGGAGACAATTTACCAAACTGTTCTCTGTAGCCTGCTTCATCTAGCAGAAAATGAGACATAATTTGTGTCTTAATATACTGATAATCTTTCTTTAGGTCATTTGGAATAGACTCTATCACTTTCAGAGGTTCTCCAGAAAGACTTCTCATGTATATTATACTCCATTCTGACTTTGGGATCTGGTAATGATCCATAATACATTCAAAATTGTGTGTGAAAGCTGCTATGCAATCACCTGTGGTGTAACTTTTAATCAGCCCTTGGTATTTCTTGTATGGCTGATCTTTGTCAGATGTTGTATCTTCCTTTTCTTTGGAAGTTTCTGCTTTCAGCTGTTCAATTTTTAGCTGTACTTCAAGCTCTTCACGTTTATTTCGAGCATTTATTTCAAGTTCTTCTTTCTTGGTTTGGGCTAAAATTTCAGCTTTTCTTATTTCTGCATCTGTTTCTGCTTGCTTAAGTTTTAAAGCAGCGTCTGACTCTGCCTGTTTAAGTTTTAAAGAAGCTTCTGTCTGTTTTAAAGCAGTATCTGATTCTGCCTGTTTAAGTTTTAAAGCAGTATCTTCTTCTGCTTGTTTAAGTTTTAAAGCAGCTTCTGATTCTGCCAATTTAAAAGATCTTTCGGCTGCTCTCTCATCACGCTCATTAACCTTTTCCTGTTATAGGAGATATTCTGCAAACTTTTTCTCACTCCAGGCCCTTAACTCTTCACCAGAAAAGTTCATCTTTAAACCCATTTCGATGTACTCGTTTAAACTAGACATGATGAACAAAATGTATGATGAAATAGATAGACACAAAATTAATAACGTTGTTAGTAATTTACATTCAAAAGTTTACAGTACTTAATCTTACAGCTTATGTTAAGGCCTGATGAACGAAAGTATACGGAAGAGAAAAAAAAATGTATACTCAAGTACTCCTGAGG
Organism: Cepaea nemoralis; assembly: GCA_014155875.1. Lineage (NCBI taxonomy): Eukaryota > Metazoa > Mollusca > Gastropoda > Stylommatophora > Helicidae > Cepaea > Cepaea nemoralis. Next base: position 230,433 of record JACEFZ010022679.1, on the reverse strand, counting down.
CAATGTGTCGGACAATGGCTGCTCAGTACTGCCCGAAACCACACTGGTTTTGTATTCAGGTCGACCAAACAAATTCGGAGTTTACAAGGTGTAGATGACACCAAACAACCTGTTGTTTTTGGAGCAAGAGAAATTAGAACAGGTGCAAGTGTGTGGTGTATGTAATGTCACTTAAGTTTTTGTAGGTTTGTATGTCGTCAAGTATTGTTGTTAGTCGTTTCCCCACACTCAACAACACTCTTATCACACTTTCCAAACGTTCCGCTTACACTACTTCTACTCAATGATATTCAAGGACATGGCCGCCATTTTGTTTTTATCACTTCAATAACTCGGTTGAAATTTTCTAAGTCCAAAGACGCACTAATGGTTTCAATAAATCAACCCGAAAGATGGTATTTATCTATTAAATTATAACCTACACGCTCGCATTTGTTCAAAACTCGCACTTCATACAAATAGTTGATTCAAAAAAAAAAAAAAACCGACAACAGTCGCCATGTTTGCAATTATTTAACACTGTACTTTTCGTATTTAACGGTTCAAATCTAATGAGGACGAAGACCCCACGTTCGCACTTGTCAAAGTCTTGCTTAGCGCAAGAGCTATGGCTCGTATCTTGACAAGTGTGATACTAAATATACTTATCAAATAACACGAGGCTAATAACCGATAATATAATTCGCGCTATTTATTCGCGCACTGCACACATCAGAAACAATACAGGCTTCGCGCAATCACAATTCACAATATCCAATAGATCATAAATACAAGCAATCAATACATCAATATAATAATACATCAATGCACTCCACGTACAAGTCAATCACACAGGCGTTTCATCTCCAACGGTCATACAGGCTAGCTATCAAGACATGCATAAACTCTCAAGCCGCATTCATACGTCAGTCCGTTACGGCCCCCAAGCCTAGTCTGGCTGGCCTTTTAGCACACACCTCAGTTGTGCTCGAGTCAGCTTGCGTGACCCCTCAGTGTTCACGCTGTGTTCCAGCTGACCGCCGCCTGCTTAGCATCGCTCAGTGTTGATTGCCTGGCGTTGTTGACGACGCCGCGTTATAGCTGTAGTGTTTATCATAGTTCAGCGTTGCATTGTCGGGCGTTGGTACAGACAACGCGTTATAACTCTGGGTGAGACTCTGACATACCTCTGTTTTGCTTGTGCTAATTTTCATGTTATGTTCCCTACACATTTCGTTTAGACTATTCATGTGGTCTTGTAATTCAGCTTCTGATTTTTCTATTAGTGCTTGGTCGTCCGCAAACAGGAGTTCTCTAATGGTTAGATTTGCAGATGGTTCTTCTGTGTTCTCGTCATGCTGTATTCTTGCTGTCTCTGGATGTGTAAAATCGAGGACCGGTGCAATATCGATCGGGACAAGATTATGTAGTCAAAAGATGGTACACAAAGCTGTTACTGAGAATAATTATGAAAAGAATAATAAAGAAGATTACACAAGAAAAATAAATGTTAAAGAATTCAAATATCTTGGAAGTATGGTCACAGAAGATGGCAGATTGGACAGAGACATCGAAATCACATGTCAAAAAGCGAGTGCACTTACATATCAACTATCACCCTTACTGAAACATCCAAATATACCTTTATCCGCAAAACGACTTAATAAACAGCATATTTACACCAACCCTGTGCTACCAATCTCAAACTTTGACATTATCTAAATCACACTTTCGCAAAATCAAACCAGCGAGATGAGATGCCTGAGGAGAGCTGCCAACTTAACAATCCGAGACCGAGTAAGAAATGTTGTTATCAGACAGACAGTGGAATCAAGACCTTGTGCCACATTTATTGAAAGACAGAAGATCAAATGTGTTTGGCCATGTCGTTAGAATGCAACACCATCAACTACGATCACTAGCCTTACATTAAAGATCATCTGCGACAAGATCACGAGGGCGTCCAAGAAGAAAATGGATTAGCATCAAAGACATTGTACAATCACACGGAATGGCATTATCCAATGCCGCCCATCGGGCGCTGGAGCGCAAATTATTCCTCCCCACGACGCTTGACGGCAGAAGTGGAATTTGGTGATGATGATGATGATGATGATGATGATGATGATGATGATGATGATGATGATGATGATGATGATGATGATGATGATGATGATGATGACACCATACAACAAAACTTTACAGTCTTTTGTCATGACACGAAAGGGAGTCAACACATGATTTGGTCTATGCCTTCGGAGGTCGCAATTTGTGAAGTGATATGATCGCCCACGCCAGCCAGCAAGGCACTTGATGATGATAATGATGACATTTTGATAAAATTCCCGCCTCGGAGCAAGAACCACAGAAGAGTTCCAATAATCAGAAGTGCCTGCCTGCACCGAATATTTCGACCACTTATCTTCCTAACACTCTCTAGGGGCGGTAGCCATCCGTGTCATGACATTAGACGTCATTCTCCTGCAGTAAGTTTACACTCTGTTTCCAGTTTCGAGATGTTGGAACAGATTTCTCACTTAACACACACTTGACTTTCTGAGATAGTAAACGTTTCCGGATTTTAAATAAGAGACTGTTGCCTTCTACCTCTGTGAGAGACAATTCAGGCCTCGCCTTGTATACAGGGACGTGGACTATCTTTACCGCTGCGAGGTTGGCTACTAAAGTCATACTGCCGTAATGACGGAGTGGCCATGAGGAGTCCACTTGGTCCTTTTCTATTGGACATTTGCATGAGGCATTTAGAAGAAAGGAGATTAACAGACAATAAAAACTCAGTCTTCTACCGTCGTTATGTGGATGATATAATAATTATCACCACAGACGAGCTACAAGCAACATCGTTCCAAGCCATAATGAACCAGACGCATAAGAACACCTCTCTACCTATGGGACACGGAACACTACGAAGCGTTGCCGTTCCTAGATATTCTAATGAGACGTAGAGCAGACGGCACAATTCAAAGATCGGAGTACCGCAAAGAAACGTGAACTGGCCAATACTTAAATTTTCACAGTTTCGTACCTGTCCAGTACAAACGTGGCTTAATACGGACTGGCATAGACAGAAAAGAGTTAACAGGACATAAGTCAGTAGAGTAGTAGTCACACACTACAACCCGCAAGACAGGAATAGTAAGGGTTAACAATAAAACAAAGACAGAGTTAGTGACACTCAAGAAGCTCAACGGTTCATGGGAAAAGTCAGAGGTAACAACCTCAGCGAAAAGGTTAGCGAGAATTCTCATTCGTTGCGCCGACATCTTAAGGAACAGACACACAGAGCTGTCAGTAATATTTCCATGCAAGCTTTTTTTTCGCATATCCTTTACAGGACATCGCTGTCAACATCGGCATCTTACCACTGTTGTTGATTTCTTGACAACATTACGCTCAGTAGTTTGCCATTGCTTTCTGAGCGGCCAGCTCACTTATCCCGTATGTAACCAACGCGACGAGAACCGCTACCAATTGTCTCGCGCTGCGTGGATAAACGGGATTACGGAGAAAGTCGTTTAACTCTAGACCAGGGAGACCGGCCCATACAAGCTATCTACACGAATATTGAAGAATTTACAACATCAAGAATTCACATAACGATCAGTTATTCTAACAGTCAACGTATCACAATAAGTCTTTTCCTAGACGGTTTAACGACAATCGTAATCCACCAGTAGCATCGAGTGTAACCATGGAGGTCATGGCATTAACACAGGCAACAGCCTGCCTGGAGACACAGACTTTCACCCAGGCGTGTTGTCTCAGGGACTCCATCCATGAGCGCGCTTAAAAGATCGAGATAGGCTGAGCCAGACGGCAATGACTATAGACACAAGCAGGTTGTCTAAGCGACTCCATGAGCGAGCTAAGAAAATCGATATAGGCTGGGCCAGAAGGCAATGGCTGGAGACACAGACTTTCATAGATATTTTTAATTTGCGTCCCATAGTCAAGGACGGTCACAAATATATTTTACTACTATTAGTATAGCCTGCGCCAGCCTGTGCCAGCCTGTGCCACTAAGAGGATAGGTACATAAAATGTTACTATTGTTATATTGCAATGAAAGAAAAAAAGTCCGTTATTAAATTATACGCATAATAAATAATACCAACACTTTATCATAATCATTGAAGATTCCTTAAGTTATTGTCTACTGTTTATATTGAATTTATTTGTTGCTAATTATACTAAAGAATTTATTACAGAAAATGAAAATTTCTAAATTTATTTATATCATATAAAATGTTTATTTGATATTGAGTAACGTCCCTTGAATAACTGCTATGTTGTTATGTCCCTTGCTTCTATTGTATTTTTTTTACTGTTGCATATCCCTTAGAGGACGTTGTAGTCAATGCCAGCATGTTTCAGCTACTGTCGATGTACTAGGTACGACTGCGTTCAGTAGTTTACCATTGCTTTCTGAGCAACCGGTTCACATACCCATGTAAGTTACCAGAGCGGCTCGAACCGCTGCCGATTCTCGCGCAGCTGCGTTACTCACGACAATATACGGGAATACGGATAAAGTCGTTTAACCCCATGACCAGGAAGCCCGGCACTATTTTAATTAGTTGTGTTCCAGTCATTGTGGTCAGCTCACATCCCGTTCAGACAGAATTGTTCATAAAAGTGATGATTTATCAGCGCATTGCAAGCCTGTTGTTATGATAATTTACATATGCTGTAAGAGACCAAGGATGTAAATATGGGAAGTAAAATTTTATGATTTCTTGCCACATGCATAATAACAATTTGTTGTTAATATATATTGTGAAATATCATGGTAAGGAGCGTGAGAAAACTATTTAGATACATACAGAAATGAACGGCCGGTCTACATAGCGTAGGTGTTAACGTCTTTCTTCGTAATCCCGTATATTCTCTTAAGTAACGCAGCTGCGGGAGAATCGGCAGTGGTTCGAGCCATGCTGGTAACTTACGGAGGTATGTAAGCCGGCCGGTCAAACTACTGAGCATAATCTTGCCTAGTACATCAACAGCAGCTGAAAAATGCTGGTATTGACTGCAACGTCCTGTAAGAGAAATGCAGCATAAAAAAATATTATTAAAAACAAAAACTTACGGAAATAATAAATATTAGAAAGAGATTCAGAAGCAGTTTAGTAGGAGCAAAAATTCACCAGGAGCAGATGGACATTGTGACCACGTGCCGGTTATAGGAAAGTTGAGGTTAAGATTTAAAACCATCAAGAAACCCTCAAAAAGTTAGATCTAACATTACTTAAAACAGACACAGAAATTAGAGAAAGGTGCAATGTTATAGTAAAGACCAGATATAATGCCATGGAGATAATACAGATTTTGGTGAACAATAGGACATGTTGCAGGAATCAATCCAACAGACATCAAAAGGCATCATTTCACTTACACATAGAAATGCTAAAAACAGAAATGGATGACACGCGAAATCTTACAGATGATGGGTAAAAGAAGTAAGAAAAAGCAAAATAAATACGAATATTATACAATACATAAATAAATAGTAAACATGCGAAAAATGCAAAGTGGCTAAAAAAAAAAAAGTATGGCTGAATCAACAGTCAGTTTATGGAGATTAGGACAAACTAGGGAAAATACTAACCTCCATGTATCAACAAATAAATACAATAATAGGTAGAAAAACACGAACTATCACCGGATGTTTAACATCTAGGAGCGGTGCACTATTGATGGGACAAGATGATGAGGAGGTATTTAGGGTGTTTCACTCTAACCACATACATACCAGTCCTTACCACCCTCAAGCCAATGGACAAGTAGAGCGTTTCAACGGCACGTTAATGACAATGCTCAGGAAACTAGCGCAGGAAAAAGCTGATAGGTGGGATGAATATATCCCAGCAGCACTCTTTGCCTATCGGGAAGTTCCTCATGGCTCAACAGGACTACCACCCGCTACGTTGCTGTTTGGTTGTCCAATCAAAGGACCGTTGGAAGCCATGTTAAGGAGTTGGACTGAAGAGGAGACGTCAGAAGAAGTGATCTCATCCTATAAATACGTGGAGGAACTGAAAGAAAAACTCCACAAGGGATGGACTCTGGCAAATCAAAACTTGAAAAAGACCAGGAAAAGACATGTGGCTTACTACAACAGTAGGTCTAAAGAAAGATCTCTAGAGGTGGGAGATAAAGTCTTGTTGCTACTCCCAACGGGAAAAAACAAACTGGAGATAGGTTGGCAAGGACCATTTCCCGTGGAAAGGGTGATATCCATAACCAACTATCAAATCCAGATCCGGGGAAAGTCGAAGATTTTCCATATCAATCTCTTGCGGAAAATACGAAGAGAGAACCGGAGACAGGGCAGCTCACCTCATGGCAATGGCAGTTGCAGTGGAGACAGAAGTGGGAACCAGCGAGGGCAGGGAATATCCCTTGGAACACCAGGAAACCTATAGGGATGTGCAAGTGAACCCTGATCTGACCTCCCAGGAGAGGGAAAGGATAACCCAGGTTCTCAAGTCTCATAAGGAGATACTGACTGATAAACCAGGACGAACGAGGTTGGTTGAGTTCGAGATGACTTTGACCACACCGGAGCCTGTTCGCCAAAAGGTTTACCCAGTGCCATTCTCTAAAGAAAAGGCCCTGGAGGAGGAAATACAAAAACTGCTGGAGGATGACGTGATTGAACCATCCACATCCCCATACAATGCAGGGGTAGTTTTGTTACGGAAACCAAGTCGAGAACACCGGTTGTGTATAGGCTACAGACTTCTGAACAGTCATACACAATTTCAGGTGGAACCTTTACCGAATCCAACTCAGTTATTCGCTAGGCTCCATAAGGCTCGGTACTTTTCAAAGGTGGATCTGAGTCGGGGGTACTATCAGATACCAGTCAAACCGGAGATTCGACCACTGTTAGCTTTCAGTACACCCTGTGGACACTACGAATTCAAAGTCATGCCCTTTGGACTCAGCAATGCACCTAGTGTGTTTACACGCATGATGAGGACTTTACTAGATCCGTTACAGGATCCATCCATCATCTCATTCATGGATGATATTCTGATTTCCAGTGACAGCTTGGATGACCACATACAATCCTTGCAGAGAGTGTTTAATAGGCTCAAGGACTGCTCGTCCAACCAAGTGCATGATTGGTTACCAGACTCTGGAATTTCTAGGTCACACCATCACTCCAGGACACATTGTCCCAGAAGAGAAGAACCTGGAGAAAATCAGAAATGCACCAAGACCCAAAACGAAGAAGGATGTGCGATCTTTTCTCTCGTTGTGTGGGTTCTATCACAAATTTATCCCACATTTCACTGAACTGGGAGCTCCGTTGACGGAAACCTTGAAAAAGGGATTCCCGGACCAAATCATTTGGACACCAGAATGTGAGAATGCCTATAGTCAGTTAAAGGAGGCCTTGGTCAGCAAACCTGTATTACAGCTCCCTGACCTTTCCAAACAATTTGTGTTGAGAACGGATGCGAGTGCGATAGGAATTGGAGCAGCTCTGTTACAGGAAGGAAAAGACGATGCTTCGGTTTTGAAACCTGTAGCATACGCAAGTAAGAAACTTCTACAGGCGGAGAGGAATTATTCAACTGTCGAGAGAGAGTGCTTGTCTCTCGTATGGGCAGTGCAAACATTTCAGCCATATTTGTATGGAGTTAAGTTTCGGGTCCAGTCGGATCATCAGCCCCTGATGTTCCTGGCTACTTCTCAGAAGCTCAACGCCCGGTTGATGCGGTGGTCGTTGTTACTTCAACCTTATAATTTCACAGTAGAGTACATTCATGGGAAGGAAATATGTTGGAGCGGATTTCTTGTCAAGACACCCAGCTCCTGAAGAAGAAGAATGAATCATCTGGATTAAACTCACGGTGGAGAAGAGTGAGATGGACTACTCTCTTAAGAGGGGGCCTATGTCACAAAATCGAACCGTGTGTTTAACCAGTTGATTATTATAGAGGCTTTCTGATAACGGACTATCTGCCAGCGACAACTATTTTACTAACAGTAAAAACAAACCGGATGTCTGCCATCACATGTCGCGCAAAATTAAACAGTGGCAGATGTATAGGGGAAGTGAGTGCGCTGAATCATACATCACTTTGACAAATTATAAACAAGTCAGAGGGAAAAACGGAAGTACTCAGCACGGAGGTAAACAGTACCTCTGTCAATTCTTAATTTCCGGAACATCAAGAAGACTGGCAGCTTGTTGGGAAAAACTGTTGTTGGGATCATACAGTAACTCGTTAGTTTGTTGGGGGAGTCATAACAAGTGATGACAACTTTGACAGTAACTAAGCCAGGGAAAAATAGATTCTTGACAATGGCTGATATGTCCAAATAACACCTGTGTCGACAGGAAGAATACAGTCACGTGACCAATTAGAGGTTTGGCCAAAACCATGATTGGAGATGGGGAGTTGATCGCACACCTTGGATTGTAGAAGACGTGCTTCTGCACTGTGGTTCTGATGGAAAACGTCTACCGTGTGCGAATTGAGTTAATTTAATTTTACACGTGCCTGTCATGGCAAGAGTGGATGTAATTTGATCTAACTGCCGTGTTGCATAAGGTAGAACCGATGATAATTAGTTCTAATTAATATAGGCTGTGGGCTTGTTAAGACTAAAGTGTGATGATTAGCACTGTTAGTGGGAAAACTAACTAGAGTAGGGAAGTGATACTTGGCTCTGTTAGTTGAAAATAGATCAGTGAAGTGTTGATAAGCTTTACTAATTGAGGATTGAGTAATGAGGGATAATTGGGATATTGCAGTGGGTGCTCCCTGGTGTGTGGTGTGTGTGGGGGGGGGGGGGGGGGGGGGTTCCGCATTCTGTTTGCTGATTTTTTTTTCTTGTCTTGGCCTGATGATAACATATGTGGTCAGTTCATCTGTCCCTGATGGGTTCATTATATTTTCTGAGCGAAGGCGATGGCCCACGATCATCTAATAGAGATCAGTGACGGGGAGGCTATCACCGGTTATATGATTTATGTTGCAGGTTACCTCTGGTTGGAATGAAGAACATGAAACCAAGACACAATCCGATCCCGGATAAAGTTTGGCGCAGGAAGATTGGCCAGCAATTGTACAACATAGATTATGCTAGAGGAAGATGATCAACATTGCTCAGTGGAGCTGAATGGTATATGTATCCTACAGGATAAATACCGAATAAATTTAGGTCATACCAGTTTTAACACACCAGTAGTGATGGATATTCAATTCACTTATGACTAGAACAAAAATAACGGACTCTATTGGAGTATAGACAATAACTTTTTAATATTGAGGACTAGAGAACATTTAGCAAGAGACAAAAAGTCCTGTTCATAGGACAGTGTTCCGGGTTGGTTTCACTACGCCGGAATTATGAAGCCGGAGTTTCTATAAACTATTAGGAACAGTTGCGTTAGGAACAATAATAGTTATTTCCACGGATTATATTTACATGGGATTCAGATCTCATGGTCATCAGAGTTCCTGGAGGAGGACATGTCTGGAGAGAAGGACACGACTTCGGTGAGGTCCCTTGTGATGAGTCTTGTGATGTCGTGTGATCCTTGCCATGATGTGTACCCTATGATCCTGAACTTTGAGGGCTGACACATACATTTCTGTTATAATACACGACACACATTTTCTTCGCATACACGTCTCATATACGTTACACTTTTCTTTTAATAAATTAAGCTGTATTAATGTTTAGAAGCAAGAGTTGTTGAGTATGTTGCGTTGGGGAAGTATGAGAAGGGGGCATAGTACGACAGTGAGAGAGAGTGATAGGAAAAGGTGTCCATAGGCTGATGGAGTGTGTTGGACGGAAGCTGGTGGATTCTCCAGGATATTGATAAGGAACAAAAATATTATAATGTGGGTGTTGACTCTCTTCACTCCAAGGACGACACTTTAAAGGAGGACACGACATTATTGGGAGCTCGTCCGGGATCTTTGGACAGCGGGATCTCTCGTAAACGGGATCTTTGGACAGCGGGATCTCTCGTAAACGGAATCCTTGGACAGCGGGATCTCTCGTAAACGTGATCTTTGGACAGTGGGATCTCCCGTAAACGGAATCCTTGGACAGCGAGATCTCCTGCCAGCAGGAACCTTTGACAGTGGGATCTTCTGACAACTGAGTCCTTTGACACGGGATCCTTAGTTATAAGAGGGAGATATCATTTTGGAGAATCCAGCTAGAGTGAATGTGGATAGGGGTTAGGACAAATATCTTACCTGTTCACACTTCACACGTCTGCATAGGTCTGTGGTCCTGATTCTACTCTTGTCACTGAGTGAATGTGCTGTGTGTGGTAATATCTAGATTTATAGTACTTGTTCATATATCTGTATAGTAATTTGCAGTTATATTGTACTCGACCGGCTAGCTTACCTCTCTGTATAATGGCCACCCCTAAACTAACCACGTTAGAA
>JACEFZ010022679.1:0-215000 GCA_014155875.1 Cepaea nemoralis | reverse complement strand
CCCTTCACATTCCTCCTCCTCCCTCTTCCTCCTCCTCCCTCCTCCTCCTCATCCCTCCTTCTCCCTCCTCCTCCTTCTTCCTCCCTCCTCCTCCTCCCTCTTCCCCCTCCTCCTTCCTCCTCCTCCCTCTCCTCCTCCTCTCTCCTCCTCCCTCTACCTCCTCCCTCCTCCTCCCTTCACATTTCTCCTCCTGCCTCTTCCTCCTCCTCCTCATCCATCCTCCTGCCTTCTCGTCCTCCTCCCTTCACATTCCTCCTCCTCCCTCTTCCTCCTCCTCCCTCCTCCTCCTCATCCTCCTCCTCCTCCTCATCCCTCCTTCTCCCTCCTCCTTCTTCTTCCTCCCTCCTCCTCCTCCTCCTCCCCCTCCTTCCTCCTCATCACTCCTCCTCCTCCCTCTACCTCCTCCCTCCTCCTCCCTTCACATTCCTCCTCCTCCCTCTTCCTCCTCCTCCCTCCTCCTCCCTTCTCCTATCACTCCTCCTCCCTCCTCCTCCTTCTTCCTCCCTCCTCCTCCTCCCTCCTCCTCCTCCTCCCTCCTCCTTCCTCCTCCTCCCTCTCCGCCTCCTCCCTCCTCCTCCCTCTACCTCCTCCTCCTCCCTCTACCTCCTCCTCATCACTCCTCCCCCTCCTCCTCCTTCTTCCTCCCTCCTCCTCCCTCCTCCCCCTCCTCCTTCCTCCTCCTCCCTCTCCGCCTCCTCCCTCCTCCTCCCTCTACCTCCTCCTCCCTCTACCTCCTCCCTCCTCCTCCCTTCACATTCCTCCTCCTCCTCTTCCTCCTCCTCCCTCCTCCTCCTCTCTCCGCCTCCCTCCTCCTCCTCCCTCTACCTCCTCCCTCCTCCTCCTCCCTTCACATTCCTCCTCCTCCCTCCTCCTCCCTCCTCCTCTCCTCCTACTCCTCCCCCTCCTTCTCCTCCTTCTCCCTCCTCCTTCTCCCTCTTCCTCCTCCCTCCTCCTCGCCTCCTCCTCCACCCTACTCCTCCCTCCTCCTCCTAATCCCTCCTCCTCCCTCCTATTCCTCCCTACTCCTCCTGTCTCCTCCCTCCTCTTTCCTCCTCCACCTCCCTCTTCCTCCTCCCTCCTCCATTTACCCAAGACAGACAGACAGTCAGACAGATAGTCGGGAATGGGATCTTATATGACTACTTATATAATTTAAATGAGATGCTCTCCACCATGGGCTGGGCCGGGTCAGACAGACAGACAGATAGATAGATAGATAGACAGACAGACAGACAGACAGACAGACAGACAGACAGACAGACAGACAGACAGTCGGGAACGGGAACTTATATGACTACTTATATGAATTAAATGAGATGCTCCCCATCAGGAGTTGGGCGATGCCGGGCCGGGTCAGACAGACAGACAGATAGATAGTCGGAACGGGAACTTATATGACTACTTATATGAATTAAATTAGATGCTCCCCATCAGGGTCTGGGCGAAGACGGGCCGGGTCAGACAGACAGACAGACAGATAGACAGACAGACAGACAGACAGACAGATAGTCGGTAACGGGAACGAGAACTTATATGACTACTTATATGAATTAAATGAGATGCTCCCCACCAGGGTCTGGGCGAAGCCGGGCCGGGTAAGCTAGTAACAGATAAATATTACAAGAAATTACAGTCAAAGAGAAATTTGGAGATGATATAAAATGTAAACTTGAAATTTTACAAAACCCGTTGGAGAAACGCGTTGACCAAACTTGGTTGAACATCAAGAATACAATTCAAGCTACTGCAGAAGATTGTCTCGTTGTGCTAACCACGCATAGAAAGAACAGATGAATAAATCAAAAATGTGAAGAAGCAGTCATTAGGAAACAGAATGCCAGACAGTTATGGCTAAATGACATCAGCAACATCCAAAATGAAGAGCAACATAGAACTGAATGTAAAGAGGCTAAAACAAATAGTTTGGCAGCAGAAGCGAGAATATATGAGCAATATAATCACAAATATGGAAATCAATCACCAGAAAAACGAATCCAGAAAGTTTTTTAAAGAACTGAAGTCAATTAAACGAGGGCACCAACACAACACATATGGTGTAAAAGATAAACATGGGAATATGATAAATACCAATGAGGAAATGTGTAACACATGGAAAGAATGCTTTGTTGAATTACTAAATTGTGAAGCTCCAAGTAACACTTTCCCACAGAAGAGGTTCTAACGTATGAACCACAAACTGAAGAACCTGCATTTGAAGAAATCCTATATGTAATAACACGACTTAAAACAATAAGGCAACTGGGGCTGATGGAATTGCTGTTGAATTTTTAAAGGCAGGTGGCCATGCATTACATCTAAAGCTACACGAACTAATAACACAAATCTGGAGGACAGAAGTACTCCCCATGACTGGAAAGAGTCATTATTGATACCTATCTTAAAGAAAGGAGACAAGTTCCAAAGTGAAAATTATAGAGGGATATCACTACTGTCCACAAGCTATAAGATACCATCCACGGTATTACTAAATAGAATAACACTATATTCAGAAGACATATTAGGTGACTACCAGGCGGGTTTTAGACAAAACAGATCAACAATAGATCAGATATTTATCTTACGACAAATAGCCGAGAAAAATTGGGAATATAAAAGAGATCTCCATAACATTTTTGTGGATTTTAAAAAGGCTTATGGTAGTGTCCATAGGAATAGTCTATGAAATGCTATGCAGGAATTTGGAATACCAAGGAAGTTAATCAACATGACCAGACTATGCATGGAAAATACTTATAATATAGTAACATATAAAAGCAGGAAATCAGACCCCTTCCAAATAACATCTAGCTTGAAACAGGGTGATGCACTATCGCCGCTCTTTTTTTAATATGGCTCTAGATAAAAGTTATAAGGAAGGTAAAGGAGAAATGTGCTATTGGAGGAACATCCAGATTGCTTGGTTATGCTGATGATATAGATAATATAGGGGAAAATGAACAAAAGACATCGGAAATATGACTCACTTAAAGGAAAAAGCTCAACAAATGGGGCTGGTTATCAACCAAGATAAGACTGAATATATGGTAATTACAAGAGAAGGAATGGCTAAAAACTATGGCCACATTACAAATAGATATTCAGTTATCAGTTATCAGTTATCAGTTGGGGTATCTTCGTTGCACTCCGGACATGTCCATAGGTGCTCAGATCCTCCCCCCAGCATATGCATCAGCGTCCGGTGGCTAATAGTGCCAGTTCTGTGTTGGTTGACGAGGCGCTTTGTTTTCCCGATGTACCTCTCGCGTCTGGCTGTGCCGATTCTTACTCCCAGGTCTTTCATCCTGGAGAGCGATGTGGAATCACTGGCGTCAAAATCCTCTGTTCTCGCCATATCTTTAAGGGCGATATTATGACCATTAAAAGAAGGGAAAGATACAAATACCTGGGTATAATCTTCAACTGCTCCAACATCATAAGGGAAGAAATGCAAGCTAGAATCAACTCTGGAAATAAGATATACTATGCACTACAACATCTATTAAAATAAAATGCGCTATCTCGTAACACCAAAATCACATTGTACAAAACACTGATCATACCAGTTGTGCTGTATGACTCTGAAACCAGGAGTACATCTAAAGGAGACGAAGCCTTGTTACAAACCTTTAAGAACAAAGTCTTAAGACCCATCTTTAGGCCCATTAGGTAATAAACCCCGAGGTAGACCAAGAAGACGGCGCAGAGATAATATACGTACAGACCTACAAACACTTGAAATCAGCGACTGGCAAGAGAAGGTCAACCAAATAGACGAATGGAGACGGCTTGTATCTGCAGCAAAGAACCTCAATGGCTCGGAATGTTGAAGACGAAGAAGAAGAAGAAGAAGAAGAAGAAGAAGAAGAAGAAGAAGAAGAAGAAGAAGAAGAAGAAGAAGAAGAAGAAGAAGAAGAAGAAGAAGAAGAAGAAGAAGGAAGAAGAAGAGAAGAAGAAGAAGAAGAAGAAGAAGAAGAAGAAGAAGAAGAAGAAGGAAGAAGAAGAAAGAAGAAGAAGAAGAAGAAGAAGAAGAAGAGAAGAAGAAGGAAGAAGAAGAAAGAAGAAGAAGAAGAAGAAGAAGAAGAAGAAGAAGAGAAGAAGAAGGAAGAAGAAGAAGAAGAAGAAAGAAGAAAGAAGAAGAAGAAGAAGAAGAAGAAGAAGAAGAAGAAGAAGAAGAAGAAAGAAGAAGAAGAAAGATGAAAAGAAGAAGAAGAGAGAAGAAGAAGAAGAAGAAGAAGAAGAAGAAGAAGAAGAAGAAGAAGAAGAAGAAGAAGAAGAAGAAGAAGAAGAAGAAGAAGAAGAAGAAGAAGAAGAAGAAGAAGAAGAAGAAGAAGAAGAAGAAGAAGAAGAAAGAAGAAGAAGAAGAAGAAGAAGAAGAAGAAGAAGAAGAAGAAGAAGAAGAAGAAGAAGAAGAAGAAGAAGAAGAAGAAGAAGAAGAAGAAGAAGAAGAAGAAGAAGAAGAAGAAGATGAACAAGAAGAATGAGAAGAAGAAGAAGAAGAAGAAGAAGAAGAAGAAGAAGAAGAAGAAGAAGAAGAAGAAGAAGAAGAAGAAGAAGAAGAAGAAGAAGAAGAAGAAGAAGAAGAAGAAGAAGAAGAAGAAGAAGAAGAAGAAGAAGAAGAAGAAGAAGAAGAAGAAGAAGAAGAAGAAGAAGAAGAAGAAGAAGAAGAAGAAGAAGAAGAAGAAGAAGAAGAAGAAGAAGAAGAAGAAGAAGAAGAAGAAGAAGAAGAAGAAGAAGAAGAAGAAGAAGAAGAAGAAACATATACCCAAATGTTTGCCAGACGTTGCACGCTCAGCCAGCATCACACAAATGTTGCTAATGACTTGGTGATTTATTATGTTCAGTGCTCTGTCAAATGCGTTCTGAAAATATGGTCATAAAGCAGTCCCCTAGTGAATCTTGTGCTCGGAAATTGCTTGCAACAGTGGGTAGATTTTAAAAAGTCGTCTTTAGACCCCTTGCTCAGAAGGGAAAGCTGGAAGGGGCAATCTGCGTTTGTGTTCAAACCAGTGCTTATGCTGAATGCATATCTATCTAAAGGCTCTAGAATAATTTCATGAAATAATTGATATGTTTAATTTGCGGGTGTTGCACGTTTTCTGTTGATTTATGAACATTAATTTGTTGATGGTGGAAAGGTTCGAATATTCCCCCCGACATGAAAAGGCAAATGCACTCATAATGATGATGATGATGGAGGGCACTTGAGAACCAAGGGTAACTCCAGAGGAATGAAGGCCAGTCTTGCATTACACGCATAGAATGAGCTGATGTTATTACGATGACTCTCTCTCAACATGCATTTGTAGAAACATAGATTGTCTTAATATGCATCAGTCTCAACATATCTCTGACTTACAATGCAGTTGTCACAATATGCATCTGTCTCAATATGCACCTGTCACAACACGCCTTTGTCTCAACCTGTCTTCATCACAAGATGCCTGCCTTCATCACAACAGAACTTTGTCACAATATGATGACTCCGTCTCAACAGGACCCTGTCACATCATTGATACATTGTCTCAACTTCCCTTGATTACAACCTGATGACTTTGTCACAACAGAACAATTTGGTCTTATCTTTATGACCTTATCTTGTCTTACTGTCTTTGTTTCATCAAGAATTGATCACATCATAACATTACGGCATCAATGAAGAACAATTGTTTATCCCTAAACGGGTCACACACCATCAGATGTTGGAATAAACTCCATCTAGAGAGAAGAGGGAAGTGATCTCACCTTTGATTGAAACCACTATCCTTCTTCCTCCAATTTGCTTTTTCCCCTTTACATGTTTCATGTTTTATGACATATGATTTTTGTCAATTGCTTATGTAGTTTGCATTTTGTTTGTACTGTTGATGGGTGGCGTAAAGTTGGGCCTACCAAAATGAATGCTGTTCATTCAATCCTGGTGATACAGAATTACTTGCTCAGAGAGGTAGCGGTATTATGACTCTGTCCATTTCCTACCAGATCAATTATTATTCCAGCATTTACCATGCGTCTCTCACCATCCCCAAACTCCAAGGTAGTAAAATCCTGTAATCTTTTAATTAACTACTGGGAAAACCAAGGTGTTGGAGGCTGCCAGTATAACCTTACCATGCCTAGCTCAACATTGAAGAGGACTCTGAGATGGAACTGACCCAAGGGAGAGACCTTCATCTATGGGTTTAGAACATGTAACCATTCCATTTAGGAGATAGAAAGACATTTAGCTGTAGTTATTGACTACATATATTTCTATATGTTGTATCATTATGCTTTTGATAAATAATATGTATGAATTTTGTTTTCACAACATGTATTATTCCATGTTGAGCACAAAGCTCTGTTCACAGAATGACCCGCACTCCAACCTTTGATTTCATATTATAGATTCGTATTTGTAATCAGGTCTTGGGTGAATTCTTGGTGAATGTTCTTTTATAACCGTGTATGTTCTGCTCACACAGTGACTATTCTGTGATAACTGTATGTTCTGCTCACACAGTGACTGTTCTGTGATAACCTTGTATGTTCTGTTCACACATTGGATGTCTTGTGCTAACAGTGTATGTTCAGTTCACACATTATATGTTCAGTGCATACATCACATGAGTATAGACTGATGGAGACCCCATGAGGGCGGAAAAACTCGCACTAGTTCATTTATATTATAGAGGATGCAATCTTCATTATAGTTATTGGTAAACTTCCGTGGTCTCCATGCCTTCCAAAGGAGCCTATCTTTCTAAATTTTGTGTAGGAAACTTGCTATATCTATAGTTGTCCTCACGTGGGGGTAAACGAGCCCATTTCCAGGCTTCCTGCAGAAGGCTACAAAGGATTTGAACCCATACCACCCGGGATACCTTTATCATGATCCTAGACTAAATAATTTCCACTACACACCAGGCATGTTGTCTAAGGGACACCATGAGCGTGTTAAAAAGATCAAGATGGGCTGGGCCAGAAGGCAATGGTTGGTGACACGAGCTTTCATAGATATTTGTAATTTGCGTCCCATTTTTTTTTCCAACTTTTATTTCATACAAAGCAATGTGTATTTACAAGTTGTAGTGTGTGTTTCTTTTGTTTGTGTATATTACAGAGCGTTGCCGTTTGTTAGTGTTAAGTGTGACATTGTGAATAAAACATATACATACATATATACAGTTATGATAATATGACATTTGTGGCATAGTGCATGTAGATACACATTCCTTGCATATGCTTCACTTCCACTTCCGCAAGCGGAATGCATGAAACACCTGTCCATCTCTCCCTCTCCTCTCTCTCTCTCTCTCTCTCTCTCTCTCTCTCTCTCTCTCTCTCTCTCTCACACACACACATACACACACATACACACACAAACACACACGCACACACAATCTCGTGCTTTCTGGAGACCGCAGTACATTTAAATACCCCGCGCTTGGACAATAAACTTTAAACTATAATTTCCATTAAAATGTGGCTTCCTTGTAATTTCTGAGTCACTAAGCTCCCGAGGCGAAGGTCGTTGGTGTTGTTGCCTGATGAAAAATTTCAGGGTGACGCTCTAGTTCATGATGTCTTTTTGTTTGGGGGACAAGAATCAGGGATTTACTACTAGCAATTAGGGTCCATGGTCTGTCCCCAGGGAGATAATTGGTTCAAAATTGTGATAGTGTCTGGGTTTTATATACAATGGGAAGGACTTAAAAGCTGGCCACTAAAAGCCAACTTAGCTTACTGGGTACTTAAAGGGCTAATCGAATTTGTTTATACATGGTGGTGCATATTTTTCTTTTGAAACATATCATTACCGTATAACATCATTTTAATACTTAAGATACCGACTTGGTTTAAAGACTGCTACACGCACGCACGCGCGCGTGCGCACCCACACACACTCGTACACATGCGAGTGCAAATTCAAGCACCACACACGCACACATACCTGCATCCACACACAGACGCATACATATGTTACTGCCAACGGCACAGACACCCATCCACAATATATTTCATGTTGCACATTCAAATATAATAATGGGAAAATTAATAATAATAGTAGCAATAATAATAATAGTATTAATAATAATAATAATAATAATAATAATAATAATAATAATAATAATATAATTTAAGATTATTAATACCATCAATAAATACATTTACAGTTGTAGTATCCTTTATTTAAAACAAGTTATTATCTTCTTATGTAATATGTGCTGTCTTCAGCCAAATATTTTACGAGATTTGCGCTTGTGGGGCTAAGATTAGAATGTTTGCGACTTTTTGTTGATAAAGTTGTTGGACAATTTCTTTGTTGATTGTTCTGTGATTGTATAGTGCTTTGTTTCTTAATGTCCATATAAGATTTCTGTACTCTGCCAATAGAACAAGTAGCTTTGTGTGGGTGTCTTGTGTGGAGTAAGGAATGGAATTTATCATGATTGCTTTGTAAACATCTGTTCTTTGTTTCGAATGAGTGTTTAGGATGTTTTGTAGGAGATTTCTTGTTGGCATGATTGTGTTGCATTCGTAATAGATGTGCTCTTCTGATTCTTGGACGTTCCGTCTAAAAAGCTGACACTGTAGTATTTGTTTAGTTATTTTTGCTGTTCTCTCTGTTGTTGGGGTCATGCTGTAAACAAGCCTATATGTAATTTCCCTTGCTTTTGGAGTAATCTGCTTGTTGTGAATATTAGAGAAAATTTCGGTATAATCTTTTATGAAATATCTATGTCCTCTTTTAATTCTGAGATGTACAGGAGTTGCTTGTAATTTAACTAAATGCCTGTAGATTGTATGTGTTTTCCTGTGTAGTAATTTTTCATGTCCTTTAATGGCTGAAATACATGTTTTATAGAACGTTGGGAGAGTGCCAAAATAATGTGAGGATGTATTCCTAATAGGTTTTAAAGAAGATAACCTAATTCCAATGTAATAGTGTGCTAAAGGGTGTTTTTCTGGGTGTTGTAGGATTTCACCTACGTGTTTGATCCTAAGTGCTTGTATTTTGGTTGTTATGTCTTGGGCAGAACACGAAACAAACACATGAAGGTTACGTCCTTATATGGAGTGGCGTCGACCAGCGAGCTACAGCTAAACATGGAGTGGGTTTTTTGTTGCATCCAGACAAAGCGAAAGCAATTATCAACAATAAATTTATATCAGAAAGGATAATACTAGTACAGATCAAAGAAGGAAATAGAACAACAACTTTTATACAAACATACGCCCCATGTAATGACACTTACAGCGACGAAGACAATGACGAATATTTTGATAAACTTGCAGACACGTTAAATAATGTCAAGGAGACAGATGAACTAGTTGTAATGGGTGATTTTAACGGACGAATAGGCACACGAAGAACACCGTGGGAGGATTGCATGGGGCCATTCAGCGACACAGAGACTGATTGTAACAGCAATGGTCAACGTCTACTCAACATATGTTCGGAACATGGACTAATAATAGCAAATAGTTTTTTTCAACATCGTCGTAGCCACACCAAAACCTGGTATAAATGGAATGACATAAACCAAGCATCCCAAATTGACTTTATTCTAATTAGGAAATCAGACAGAAGGCTACTATTAGATTCAAGAGCACGCCCAAATACAGATGTTGATACTGATCACAAGCCAGTCATAATAAAGAAGATTTTACCACACAGGAAAATAAGAAACAAAAAGGTAACAACACATGTCATCAATTATAAGAGGCTGCAGGAAAATACGGTTAAAGACGAATTCAATCAAGAAATCCAAAACCTACATAAGAACATCCCTGATGACCACTCAAGCGTAGATAAGGAATGGACATGTTTCAAGGCTGCCATGCTCGACACACTGAAAAATAAATGTGGAACAAAGAAAGTAGGGCAGAACAAAAGATTAAGAACAGCCTGGTGGAACAACGAAGTTAAAGATAGCATATTCAAAAAGAAGGTAGCATTCAAAAAGTGGATCACAACTAAATCTGAACAGGACTATATTACTTATAGAATAGCACGACGTAATGCCAAACGAACAATTAGAGCATCTAAAGATGAATCCTGGAGAATATACGGTGAACAGATGGCGACCCTTAGCAAAGACTGCCCAAGAGAATTTTATAAACGTGTCACCACAATTAGAAACAGAGATGCATGTTACAACCCAACCACCATCATAAACAGCAAAAGAGGTATGCCAATATTTAATCCACAACAAAGACTAGCAAGGTGGGCAGAATACTTTCAAGAACTACTTAACCCCACAGATAACATAGGAAACCTCACTTTTGTGCCTAAACGCCAGGGACAGCAAGAACCAAATTTCATACCTGCAGAAATCAAAGCAGTTATACAGAAAAGTCCTAAAAACAAATCACCAGGTCCAGATGGAATAACCACAGAAGCTATTCAGGCCTGTGGGGAAACAGGAGTTAAATGGCTAAGAAGACTTTTTAATACAGCATGGGAAGAAAGAAAAGTCCCAGATGATTGGCAACAGGCAATAATATTACCAATATGGAAAAAGAAAGGCAATATGAGAGAGTGCGAAACATACAGAGGTATATCACTCCTGAGCCATATAGGGAAAATGTATGCAAAACTTTTGGAACAAAGAGCTAGACCAATAGTTGAACAACAGTTAAGCAAAGCACAATTCGGTTTTCGGAAAGGTAAAAGTTGCACTGATGCATTATTTACACTTAGACAAATTTGTGAAAGAACTATTGAATATAGTGACCAGCAGAATATTGTGTTTGTAGATCAGGAAAAGGCTTTTGATAGAGTAGACAGACACAGATTATGGACCATCCTTGAAGACTATGGGATAGAAGGGCAACTGCTAGAAAACATAGCCATGTACCACTCGAGCCAAAGTGCAGTAAGAACACAGGAAGGTATATCAGATATGTTCACAGTCAATACAGGAGTGAAACAGGGATGTGTGCTCTCTCCCCTGCTATTCAATATCTACATGGACAGAATTTCCAAAGAAGCAAGCCTCGACAACCAGATTCAGAAAATTTAGAACTCTTTACTCCAGATGAAACAACTGATCCACAGGGAATAAATGAACTTCTATTTGCAGATGATCAGTGCCTGTTTTACAGCGACGAGGGCAGACTACAAAATCATATTACTAATCTGAGTTCAACCTGCAGCAGATACAATATGAGTATAAACACAGCCAAAACCGAAGTAATGCAAGTTAGCAGATCGCCAGGCCCACTAAGTATACAGATAAATAACACACCTCTGAGAAACAAGTTAAAGAATTCAAATACCTTGGAAGTATGATCACAGAAGATGGCAGATTAGACAGAGAAATTGAAATCAGATGTCAAAAAGCTAGTGCACTTACATATCAACTGTCACCCTTACTGAAACATCCAAACATACCCATGTCCGCAAAACGACAGATAATAAACAGCATATTCACACCAACCCTATGCTACCAATCTCAAACCTGGACTTTATCCAAATTACACCTTCGCAAGATCAACACCTGCGAAATGAGATGCCTGAGGAGAGCTGCCAACTTAACAATCCGAGACCGAGTAAGAAATGTTACTATCAGACAGACTGTGGGATCAACACCTTGTGCCACATTTATTGAAAGACAGAAGATCAAGTGGTTTGGCCATGTTGTTAGAATGCAACATCAGCAACTACCATCACTGGCCTTACATCAAAGATCATCTGCGACGAGACCACGAGGACGTCCAAGAAGAAAATGGATTGACGAAATCAGAGACATTGTACAACCACACGGAATGACACTATCCAGTGCCGTCCACCGGGCGCTGGAACGCAAATTATTCCTCCCCACGACGCTTGACGGCAGAAGTGGAAGATGATGATGATGATGATGATGATGATGATGTCTTGGAGGGCGATACCTCCATCTTTTTTGTCTTGCATGAGTGTAGTATGTTTGATACTGTAGATGGTGCTGCCAAACACAAAGCGTCTAATCTCTTTGTTTATGTTTGTGACAGTTTGACGTGGGGGATTTAGGACTGTGCACAGATATAGCATTTTTGGAATTATATAAGTATTAACAATGGTACTTCTACCAAATATGGTAGTTGTTTTGTATTTGTATCTCTGTAGCATATCTGTTATTTTCTTCTCTAGATTTTGCCAAGTGTCTTTGTGTGTCTGATTTGGTTGACATGGGAAGACTATTCCGTACACTTTTATAAGATTGTTTGATGTTAAGTCAAATGGAAAATCCGCCTTATTTTTCCATTTGCCTAAGCCCATTATAGTAGATTTTTGGACGTTTAATTTTGCCCCACTCCCTTTGCCGAAAAACGAGAACGTCTCCAAAATGATCCGTACAGATGTTTCAGTGGTCGGAAAGAAAATGGTATCGTCCGCATAAGCACGCAGCTTTTGTCCACCCTTTCCTGGTATGAACGTACCCCTGACATTGTCGTCCTGTCGTATCTTTTCTAGAAGTGGCTCTAGAGCGACAACGTTCAGTAATGGGGACAAGGGACATCCCTGTCTCACTGACCTAGTCAACCTGAAAGAATTGGTTAGGGTATGGCTTAATAGAATCCGACTTTCCGGTTTCAAATATAAAATGTTGACCCATGTCCGAAAATAATTTCCCACGTTGCAGTGTGAGAGAGTTTTGTGGAGGTATGAGTGAGATATTCTGTCGAATGCTTTGTCTTGATCTAAAGAGAGAATTGAGGACTGACAGTTTTTCAGATGTGTGTAGTTGATGATGTCCCTTATGAAGTGTGTGTGTTGCTGGATATTCCGGTGTTGTACACTACATTGCTGGTCTTCATGAATGAGAGATGCCATTACTGGTTTCAATTTATTCGTCAAAGTCTTTGTTAAAATCTTGTAGTCTACATTTAAAAGCGAGATAGGTCTGTAACTCTTTAAAAGTGTCTTGTCAGTGTTCTCCTTCGGAATAAGAGTGATGTAAGACGTGTTGAAACTGGATGGGAGTTCATGTTTGTGGAAAGATTCAGAGAATACTGCTAGTAAAAGGGGACCTAGAAGAGGAAATAAAAACTGATAGAATTCAGCAGTAATACCATCAGGGCCAGGCGATTTGCCCTTCTGCATTCCATGAACCGCTTGTGTTATATCTGTTAGTGGTAATTCAGTATCTAGTGTTAGTTTCTGTTCCTCTGTGAGTTCTTTTGTGAATTTCATAAAGTGTTCTTGCACGTGCGCCTGTGTGTTTTCCTCTGTATAAAGGTTCCTGTAATAATCTTCAAAGGCTAAGGCTATTTGTTGTGGCTCGAATTGTATATTTCCTTCCCTGTCAATTATCTGGCCTATTTGTCTGCTGCGCTGTATGTTTTGTTCTAAAGCTCGGTATTGTTTACTCGGTATCTCTTGTGTTATAGTTTGCAACTTTGTTCGCAGTAAAGCCCCCTGAAATCGATTAAGTCTGTCGAGATCTAATTCTTCCTGTAATGCTATGATGTGTGGTGAATTTTTGTCTGTCTGTAGTAAGAGCTTAATTGCATTTTCCAATACTTTTTCTTGTTGTAGTTTTTGCTTGTGTATTACTGCTGCTAGTGTTTGCGTTCTCTCTCGTGTAGTTTGTTTAAGTTTTTCTCAGAGTTCTCGCGCATTACCCTCTGGTATATCGCTTGTGTATGTGAGGATCAGTTTTGTTATGCAATCTACATAGTCCTGATTTTGTAAAAGAGTGCAGTTCAGTTTCCAGTGGGGAGATCTTCTAAGATGTGGTGTTGCTTGTACTGTGTTTATTGTTGCAACTACGGCCTTATGATCTGTGAAGTTCAGTGTCTCCTGTAAATGCTTGACTTGTGTTATATTATGTGTTATGGGCGCATAAATTCTATCTAATCGCGCTGCTCTGTTATGCGCATTGTTTGTGTGTGTTGTATCTGTTCCGTGGGGGTGCATCTGCCTGTATGCGTCTGTTAGCCCATGGGTATCTAAAATTGTTTACAATGTGTCTAATTGATGTTCCTCCTACCCCGTTGTGTTTCTAATTTGCATTCTTACATCTCCATTTATAAGGTCGTGCGTCGAAAGTACGCAATTAAAATCACCCCCTACGGACGGTCAAAAATATATTACTTAAAGAGGTCTACTGCCATTAAAAGGATAAAAACATTTAATGCAAAGATATAGAAAAGTCCGCTATAAAAATTTACGCATGTACAATAAAGCCAGAAATATTTTTGATGAAAATTAAAGGTTTCTTAAGTTATCATCCGCCAATCATGTTGAAAATATTTTTTTCTCTAATTAATATAAATGTTTTGTCACAGAAATGATAACTACTAAATTAATTTAAATCACACATTACATTTTGAATAGTTTATGTAATGTCCCTTGAATAACTGTTATGTTGTTATGTCCCTTGCTATTATAGTAGTTAGTTGTGTTCCATTCATTACGGTCAGCCACAAGCCGTTTAGCAGAATTGTTTATAAAAGTGGCGATTAATCAGCGCATTGCTAGCCTGTTGTTATGATAATTTACATATGCTGTAAGAGACCAAGGATTAAAATAAGGGAAGTACAATTTTATGATTTCTTGCCACATGCATAATAACAATTTGTTGTTAATATATATTGTGAAATACCAAGGTCAGGAGCGTGAGAAATCTATTCAGATACATACAGACGTAATACTTACTCAGGAGGGAAGAACTACAAAAGAGAAGTTGGCATGGTTTTGGATCAAATGAGTGCTAGGAGGGTTAAAGGATTCTGATCAATCTCAGAAAGAGTATTATTAGTTAAACTCAATTGCAAACCTCTGGATATTAGAATAATACACGCATATGCACCAACAGCAGACAGTAAGGGGACATACATATATTTTATAATAAATTAGACATGGCCGTGGGCCAGTGTAAACATTTTGAAATGACTGTCTTACTGGTGGCAATGGCTTAAGTGATAGGAATGAGAGAGGTGACAGATTATCAACATGGGCAGAATGCCATGAAATGATAGGTAACACCTGGTTCAAACACCATAGTCGATGGTTATATACATGGTCATGCCCTGGGGATAATATTCGCAATCAAATTGGCTACATGCTGATTAGAAATAGATTCAGAAGCAGTTTAGTTTTTTCTCAGGAACAACTTCACCAGGAGCAGATGGGCTTAGTGACCATGTGCCAGTTATAGGAAAGATGAGGTTAAGATTTAAAACCATGAAGAAAACACCAAAGAAGTTAGATCTAACATTACTTACAATAGACAAAGAAATTAGAGAAAAGGACAATGTTACTGTAAAGAACAGATATAATGCCATGGAGATAATACAGATTTTGTTGAACAATAGGTCATGGTGCAGGAATCAATCCAACAGACATCAAAAGAAATCATTTCACTTACGCAAAGAATTGCAAAAACAAGAACAAAACACACAAAAAAAAAGAAATGGATGACATATACAATTTTACACATGATGGATGAAAGAAGTAAGGAAAAGCAATATAAATACGAATGTAATACAATATATAAATAAATAGTAAACATGCAACAAATGCAAAATGGCTACAAGAGACTGACTGAATCAACAGTGCATAGAGATTAGGACAAACTAGGGAAAATACTCATATTCCATGTACCAACAAATAAATACATTTATAGGTTTTTAAAACAAAAGAACTATGACTGGATGTTTAAAATCAAGTAGCAGTGCAATATGACATAGTCAACAGATGGAACACAAAGCTGTTACTGCGAATAATTATGAAAAGAATTAAGAAAGAAGCTTACAACAGAATAAAACTACACAGTCTTTTGTCATGGCACTGAAGGGAGTCAACATACGATTTGGCCCATGCCTTTGGAGGTCATAATTTGTGAAGGTACATGTCGCCTGCGCCAGCCAACAAGGCACTGGATGATGATACTGATGACATTGTGATTAAATCCAAGCCTCGGAGCAAGAACGACAGGAGACTTCCGATAATCAGAAGTGCCGCCCTTCGCCGAATATTTCGACCTATAATCTTCCCAACGCCGGTCTCCCTAGTCTAGCTGAAAGATGCTGATGTTGACACTGATGTCCTGTAAAGAATATGCGAGAAATAAAAATCCTCCCAACACTCTCTAGGGATGGGACCCATCCTGGCCATGACCCCGGAGGTCTTTCTCCTGCAGTCAGTTTACACTCTGCTTCCAGTTTGGAGACGTTGGAACAGACTTTCCACTTATCCCATACTCGACATTCTAAGACAGTAAAGCTTTCCGGATTGTAAATAAGAGACTGTTGCCTTCTGCTTCTGTGAGAACTCTGCACTCTGCTTCCAGTTTGGAGACGTTGGAACAGACTTTCCACTTATCCCATACTCGACATTCTAAGACAGTAAAGCTTTCCGGATTGTAAATAAGAGACTGTTGCCTTCTGCTTCTGTGAGAAGATTGAGATGGGCTGGGCCAGAGGGCAATGGCTGGAGACACAGACTTTCACCCAGCGGACTCCATGAGCGTGCTAAGAAGTTCGAGATGGCCTGGCAGAAAGCATGGCTTGAATCTGGAAGGTTTAGTACCATGGCCTTTGGGGGTCTTTGGTAGCAGACAACACACAAGCGTGACTCTGGGTTTAAATGTGTGATCCTGTGAAACATGTGGGGTCCCGTTAAACGTATGGCGTCCCATGACACATGTGGGGTCCCGTGAAACGTGTGGGGCATGAAATTACTGTGGATTAACCAGATAATGATAATACAGACAGTCTGATTCACGGCATGTTTTCAAGGCCACAATTGTTTTTAACAAATACAGAAAAAAACAAGTCGGATCCAAGTAGAATTGCCCAACTCGGGAGATGAAACAGTCCCGTCTGTCATTGAGAATTTTCCGACATCAAACGAATTGGCGGCTTGTTATTGAAACCCGTTGTTGGGAGAATGAAGGAACTCGCTACCTTGTTTTAGAAGTTGCAACAGGGGGAATCACTTTTGCATTGATTAAACCAAGGGGACATAAGATTTCTGGAAATAGTTAGTGCCCTTGGGGGACACCTGCGTGACATTAAAGACTTCACCGGAACACTCCCACATCTTGACAGATACAAAACTTGTGTACATTAGTGTGGCCAAGGAAATTGACTAGGATTGATGTTTTTTTTTTTTACCACAGTTATGAAGTTCGGAGAGCACTACAGTGTTAGATTAATTAAAAATTAAATAACATGTATCTTTATGGCAAAGTGTAGAAGCCATCCAGGAATGATGCGGTATTGCTTAAGGTAGTATTAATAGAATATTCAAGCCTAATTAATATAAGCAGTTGCCTTGGTAAAACTAGCTAGAGTAGTCAAGTGATGATTAGCTCTGCTAGTGTGAATAGTGTAGCAGGGTGATATTTGGAGAGATTAGGAATTGGTTGGGAGGTGGGGAAAGTGTCCAATAGTGGGATCTTTCAGTTGGTTGCCCACTGGGGTTCTGCACGCTGTTTATTGGTCTTTCCTTGTCATAACCCGATTCAGATTGGAAGGGATTGGCAACTCTGTTCTATGACAGAGTTGGTTCACTGATAAAAATCTCTTAGCAGGGCAGTAGGCCTACCTTCAGCTAGTAGGGATTAGTATCAGGCGGCCTTCGCCAGATGTGGTCTCTTTCTCTAACAGGTTCCCCTACGTCTATGAGGAAGCTCTACACTGGGTTTGATGGATGTCAACTCTCGTTAAGAAGAACATTCAATGAACATTCACGTTATGTTTATAAGATGAATAAATACCCAGAAGAAAGTACAATCAGCACTGTTTATCCTAGGCCTAGAATCCAGAGGGTTCATACGAACCGGGCTCAAGTGAGAGAAACATTATAAACGATTCTTTTACAATAGGGATTCACCCAGGTCGTGTGATACTCGTTTCTTCACCACATACCACTGAACAATAGAGTCTAGAGAAAGACATTTGGACTTGAAGTTCTCGTGGAATAAGTTAGTCTAGAGAAAGACATTTGAATATGAAGTTCTCGTGGAATTATTTAGTACAGTGAAGAAGTACTTTAGACCAGTTTTTATGTGACAATCTATGAACATGGATTAGAACAAATGTGAGATCTGTGACAGTGAAACCTAGATTTTACGGACCAGCGATCCGTACTTATTTGAGTTATAGGGACCTTAGTCTTTATAGTGAGTGACAGATCCATGATTGAGATTAAACAATAAATAATTTTGGTGGATCATGCATCAAGTCGACCCAGTGGATCCCGGAGAAAGTCAACGTCTGGAAGAAGAGGCGCATCAATCGGTGAGGTGTACACAGTACACACATACGCTTCTCACACACATACTCTTTGCATTAATAAATTATTTTCTATTTATTTGTTAAAGATAGAGTTGTTGAGTATGTTGTGTTGGGGATGAGTGAGAGGGGGCATGATCCAGGGGTGAGTGAGAGTAAGAAAGAGGTGTCTGCAGACCGACGGCGTTTTGTGGACGGAGTCTAGTGGTTTCTCTAGGACAATAATATTGGGTTAATAAAAATGTGGGTGTTGATTCCCCTCACTCCAGGGACGAAAGTAAAGCAAGAAAGGATAACTTACGACATTTATTGGGGGCTCGCCGGGATCTTTGGACAGCGGGACCTCTCGCAAACGGGGTTTTCTAAAAGCGAGATCTCTTGTAGACGGGATCGGTTGACAGCGGGATCTTGAGTTAAAGGACGGAGATGTTGTTAGAGAGAGAATCCAGCTAGAGTAAATGTGGATAAGGGTTAAGACACATTTCTTACCTGTTCACACTTCACACGTCTGCATAAGTCTGTGGTCCTGATTCTGCTCTTGTCACTGAGTGATTGTGTTGTGTTGTGGTCTTAATTATATAGATTAACAGTAATTGTTCATCACCGATATATTTCTCTTAGAGATAATCTATACTCTATCTGTTGACTTACCTCTCTGAAACATAGCCACTCCTAAACTAACCATGGCAGAACTAAGCTCACAGGGGGAAGAAATGGGTTTGTCGGGTTCTGCCCTAACAGATTACATACAGGAGGTGGAGAGGGAGTTTTGTCAAGCGGAAATGGAAGATCGAAAGGCCTAGTTGGAATTGAGAAGGATGGAGTTAGAACAAGCTGCTAAGAAATTGAAAGCAGACCAAGCCATGAGAAGGCTGGAAATTGAAGCTGAGCAGGCTGCTAAGAAACTTGAAGCTGAGCAGGCAGTCAAGAAACTGGAATTTGTAGCTGATCAGGCAGCTAGGAAACTGGAAGTTGAGGAAGCTGCTAGGAAACGGGAAGCGGAGCAAGACGCTCAGAAAAGGGAGCACGAGTACCGGATGCGGGAACTCGAGTTTAAGAGGCAATCTAATGGGGAAACTGAAGGAGCAGTTGGAGGTTCCTCCATCCCAGACTTAACCTCAGCAGGAGGACATAGTTGCCATGCTATGAAGTTCCCTCTAGCAATCTACGAGGAGGACAAAGAGAAGGTTGACCAGTACCTTCAACGCTTCGAGGCCATGTCTGTTGATATGGGTGTGGACCGTGACAAATGGTGTCTTAAGCTATCCCAGGGATTACGCGGGACCGGCTACGAGGTTTATTCCCGCCTGCCACCAGGACATGAGAACAATTATGACGAATTGAAGACCGCTCTGCTAAAACGATTCGAGGTTACGTCACATACCTACCGGAAAAAATTTCGAGCAACGAAACGAGAACCGGGGGAATTGTTTGCCGCCTACAGTTTGCGTCTAAAATCCTATCTCCATAAGTGGATGGATTTGGCTGGGTTCGCACATGACTATGAGAGTCTGGAAGAGCTCATGGTGGTCGACCAGCTGAAGAAGCAAATGTCGAAACCTCTCAGGACATTCCTGGGAGAACAAGGAGCGGAACGTATTGACCTCGTGACAAAATTAGCAGAACGGTTCTTCGAGGTACATGGGGAGGCAGAGGAAAACTTTTCCACCAACACCAAAAGTCAGGAGAAACGTGACAAGAAGAAAGCCAATATCTCAGGAACCAAAAAGGGGAAACCTTATGTACAAAAATCAGAGGATAGTTCAGAGAAGACGAAGGAGGGAAACAAGAGCACTTCAACCTCTACACCAAAACGACCGTGGTCCGAGAAATGGTGTTCAATTTGTAAGTCACCCTCTCACAATACGAGAGACTGCAATATCGAAGGCTAAGAGCCCTCACTTCGCAGCATGTCAAA
The DNA here is from genome assembly GCA_014155875.1 of Cepaea nemoralis. NCBI lineage: Eukaryota > Metazoa > Mollusca > Gastropoda > Stylommatophora > Helicidae > Cepaea > Cepaea nemoralis. The sequence continues at coordinate 194,872 of JACEFZ010022679.1, read as the reverse complement.
TGACTTCCAAGGAGGTTGTCACTGAAAATTCCAAGGTCAACAAGGAAGCTCGCCACCAGGAGAGCTCACTCAAGTCCGGCACTATAAAATCTATTACAGGGAAATGGTGCAACCAATGCAAATCAAACACGCACAATGCTATTTGCTGCAGGGGGAAGTCAGGAGATTCTCAATTCGTCGTGTGCCCCGGGAAACCTAAGGTGGAGCCCACTGAACAGGTCGAGGCCGAGGAAGAGACCCCAGACCAGGAAAAACCACCTGTAGTTGAATTGGTGGAGGTTAACGGTCGTCAAGTGGAGTGTTTGTACGACACAGGACTGGACGGGGAGGCCGTGATTTCTGCGGATCTGGTACACCCAGAACAATTCACAGGTGAGACCATGGAGATATAGCCTGCACAGAAGAGTGATGTGGCCATGAAGTTGCCCATTGCTAACGTGGAGATTCGGTCAAGGTATGTCACCGGCACAATCAAGGCCGCTGTATTGACCGATCCCATTTTCCCGCCATCCTCGGTTGCCGATATGTCTTTCTGGGAATGCCCAGGGAGCCAATCCATATGGGAGCAATACAGACTCTCTCTCAGACGAGAACGGAAGAGGCAGAAGCAATTGTGACTAACCCAATGCCGGGGGAGCTACGAACTGCCCAGAGTGAGGATGCTACTTTACGTCCTTGCTACAAAAAGCTGCAGAGAAGTGCTCATCCAAAAGGACGTGGGCAGTACTACATGAAGAATAGGATACTCTACAGGAGAGCAGGAAGGGGAGACAACCTATACGGTCAGTTGGTCGTCCCGAAAGTTCACCGGTCCCAGATTCTTCATATGGGGCATACCATCTCCTTTAGTGGACATATGGGTATTGCCGCCACCATGCAGCGAATTTCCTGCCATTACTGTTGGTCGGGAATGACAGATGATGTGCGTCGGTATGTGAAGTCATGCGCTGAGTGCCAGAGGGTGGCACCGAAACACTGGACAGCACCGGTGGTCTTGGGTGAGATGCCTATCATGAACTCTCCTTTCGAGAGGTTAGCCATCGATATTGTGTGTCCACTTCCCAGGACGAGGAGGAGGAACATGTATATTCTCACAATGGTGGATTGCTGTACAATGTGGGGTGAAGCCATACCGTTGACCACAATTGACTCGAAAAGAGTGGCGGACGCACTGATGGAGGCCTTTACAAGATTAGGCTTCCCTGATCAAATACTGACGGGCAATGGGTCCCAGTTTTGTGGAAATTTCATGGAGGAAGTATTTAGGGTGTTCCACTCTAACCACATACATACCAGCCCTTACCATCCTCAAGCCAATGGACAAGTAGACCGTTTCAACGTCACGTTGATGACTGTCATCGTCTTACTCGTGTCTAGATATCTGAGCTCGGGTTCACACAGGCAACAATAACTCCGTTAAATATACTATTCAACATTTATTGTATTTCAATAAATAGTGCGTTGGCGCAGTGGGTTAATAATCCCGCGCTGTATGCATATCACAGATAGTGAACATCATCACACATAATCATTGTAAACATTCTAGCAAACTATCTAGCCTATGTATATATATATATATATATATATATCTATTGATATCTATTGAGTCCCTCTAAGGCAGGCCCTGTTGTCTCTCTCAAGTCCGTCTGTCCTCTCCCGGTCCACACGTGTCCCATTCCGACACGGGTGGTAACTCTGTCCGAGTTCCTCGTGGACCCCGCAATAGGCGGGCCACATCAGTGTCCACGGAACCATGGACTCAATGACCAGTCCTTCGAGAAGGCTCTAGATTACTCGGGCCTCGAGTGACTCACTTCTATCCCTTGGGCGGGAGTTGCAGCCCTTTAATTAATATCGATAAAGGTGAGGCGGTGACAGGATTCCCCCCTCTCCCCTGATATGACGGTTTGTTATAGGGTAATTAGATCTGTTCTAATTCTGTCACCGAATCACCTAAAGTCGGTGTTTGTAGTTTGGTGGACAGTAACCTGGTAACCTACATACTGGCATTAAAACTCATGTATTCTCCCATACACCACTTCTCTGATTTGGTGAAGAGATCACTCTCTCTCCTGTGTCCTTAAAAATGCTTATCTGACCGAAGTTACGTGACGTTTTAGTAGTTGTATTTACAACCCGTCCTTCTCATAGTACCCCACTGATACCAAGACAATTAACCTCTGTATTAAAGAGGATTAACAAGACCGAAGTCCTGGCTAATTAAGTACACCTTCAAATCTTGATCTGTGTGTGCATTTCAATACACTTTTACTCTCGTATGTTGTATAATGCTAAATATGTAGTTACGTTGTTATTTTATCCCATCAGACTACATGTGTCCCTGTTGACTTGTTAGTGTGTTGACTAATAAGTTGCTGTTTCTAATAAAGTGACTGTATTTTAAATTGATAGTGTTGAGTTTTAAGTTTTGTGTAAAGTGTATGCTGAATGTGTGGCTTATGTCCAAGCGTCACGAGTTGGGATAACCTCAATCATGAATTACTCCACTGTGTGCAATACATGATCAGGCATTCCAAGTAGTGGTGCTTAGATGTATCCTAACTACTAAACTAAGTATATTAAACTAACTACTAAACATGTATTAACCATTTAGACAAGTCATGCAATTTTACATGAAAGACGCAGACAAATTAAAATAAATACGTTTTGCGTACAATTTGTCCGCTCAGTATATCGTTCTCTCATTTAATCCATTTACGCAGTCATTCACTCACCTTTCATTCAACATAGTATTTGGTTAAAATATATAATTAAAGTTGAGGTAAGTGTTATTGCCCTTAGAAAAAATGGACTAGGCGATATTTGCCCTTTAAGAAAATATGTACTTCTTGTACGATGACTCAAAAATGGGTTATAATTTACACAGAGACAATTGTATAGGACGGTTCTTTAGCCTATGAATGGAACCGCCTGTCATATTATAGTAGAATATGTACACATTACAGGTTAACACATTTTATATACATCATTAATGCAAATATAATACATATTTAATACTAAAGTAATTAATTAATTAAGTAACTAAATCCAACGATGATGTGCGCGTTGTCCTCCTGTTGTTAGTGTGTTATGCCATGAATGTTAAAGTTAGTATGGCTGTCTCTTGAGTGTTGTAGTCGACGTCGTTCTGTTTCGGCTGTTTGCAAAGTTTCGTAGCAACAGCAAGTATGGATTGTTCTCAATGTCCCGTATAAAGTGTTCTTACAGTATTTAGAGTCAGTTCACTGGTTGATATTATTTGTTGAAACACAATTAACGTTTCTTGCTGGGATCGTTCTAGAGCTTGGGCCCTTGATAGTATAGCTCCTAAAGTATAGCTCTTAAAGTATAGCTCTTACAGTATAGCTCTTAAAGTTTCATGTTCGTGGGTGTTGTAAGTAACCTATTAACTGAGAGTTCTCTAGCAGGTGTAGAGTTACACTGTTATATGCCACAGACTAAAAGTATCACAGTTTCTAGTATGGCGAATGGTCGATGTGCTAAGAGTCATTCTACTGGCGCATTCGTTTGCCGTGATAATAGGTCAGCCATAATGTTGTCCGTGCCTTTGATATGGCGGATTTCGAAGTCGATATCTTGAAGAAGAAGACACCATCTTTGTATCCGGTGGTTTTTCGGGGCACCTTGCTTAAGAACCAACAATGGCGAATGGTCAGTGAGGACAACAAAGTGACTACCCAAGAGGAACTTAGATAATCTCAATATACAAAACAGTAGGCTTAAAGCCTCCAATTCCACTGCAGAATACCGGGTCTCTGCCTTCTTTAGCTTCCGGCTTACATAGAGAATTGGGTGTCTCACTCCATCCACTTCTTGCATTAAACATCCTCCTATTGCGATAGCACTCGCATCTGTGGTCAAAATAAAGGTTAAATTTATGTTGGGTAATCGTAAGACTGGTGGATTAGAAAAAATATGTTTCAATCTACACATTGCATCGTCTAAGCTGGTACTTTTACAAATTTTTAATGGATGATCTTTAGTTAACATATCAGAAAAGACTGAGGTAAGTTCCGCCCAATGTGGAATAAATTTAGAATAATAGTTAATAAGACCTAGTAAACTTCTAATTTGTTTCTTTGTGGTAGGCACTTCTAGATTAAGAATCTTGGAAACAATTTTATCATCTGTCAACAATTTGCCTTCAGAAATTATATGACCAAGGAAGTCTATTTGTGTATAGCCTAATTCAACCTTGGAAGGTTTGATAGTAAGTCCAAAAAGAGAGATTTGGTTGAAGACTTGTTTGAGGGTAAGTAAGTGAGAAGTCATATTAGAAGAATGGATGCATATATCATCAATATAGGCTACCACATCTTTAATTCCGTGTAATAACAATCTTGTTAATCTGACAAATGTGGCCGGTGCGTTCTTGAGGCCAAATGGAAGATATAGCCATTCGTACAAACCGAGGGGTGTTGCGAATGCTATTATATGTCTCGAAGAAGGGTGTAGTGGCACTTGCCAATATCCTTTCGCTAAATCGGTCTTGGAAAATAAGGATGATTGAGCCATATTTAAAATGAGATCTTCACAACTGTTCATTGGCTCTGCATCCGTTGTGGTTCTTGTATTTAATACTCTATAGTTGATGCACAAACGGATTGTCTGGTCCTTCTTTTTCACCAGGACAATCGGTGAAGAATATTGAGACATCGATTTCTGGATTATTCCATTTTTCTCTAAATCTAAAATTTCTTTGTCTAAATTTGCTCTGTAATGAAGAGGAATAGAATATGGTCTGCATTTGACCGGTGTTAGATCAGTCAGCACAATGGAATGTGTTATCTTGTCGGTGCGTCCAGGTTTGTTAGAAAAGATAGATTTATACTCGTCAAGGAGAGTCAAAATGTCTTGTCGCTGTTGTTGTGTCAAAGTGTCAGAGATATGTATGTCATTTATACTCCCGTCGTCAGTCATAATAGGTACTGGGATTTCAGTATTGTCTACGTCTGTCTGATTTATCACAGATGCTACTGTTTGTAAATTGTCTTCAATGTCATTGTCGTCGAGATCAATCGTTGTCAATATGTCGTCAAATTTGTCGTCGTTGTCGATATCACAGATTGTCGGTAATGTCCATATGTCTTCGTCGTTTTTGTCGTCGTGAGAGTTTGTCGTTAACGATGCTTCATTTGTCGAGGTGTCATTCCGTTGGGAAATTGTCGTTTCGTCTCTGTCACCAGTTAGCTGCGTCTGTTCACTTGTCTCAATGTCCTGTCTAGCATAGTATGGTTTCAACATATTTACATGGAAGATTTTCAAATTTCCATTTAAAGAGATTTCGTAATCGACTTCCGAAATTCTTCTAATAATTTTAAAAGGTCCCTGCCAAGAGGTTGATAGCAAATCTCTCTTGTCAGGTAGCAGTAGTAGAATATCCTGACCTGGATTTAATACAATGGTTTTTGCACCTCTGTTGGCGTACTGCCTGTACCTAAAACCTTTCTCCTGTAGTGATGTTCTGGCCAGTATACAGGAACGTATGATTTTGTCTCTGGTGTCTGTGACTAAATCATAGGTAGAAATGGATAGTTGGATATTTACAGGTTGTGATATGATATCTTTGTAAATAGTGAGAGGTCCTCTTGGGTTCGCTCCGTACATCAATTCGAAGGGAGAGAACCCTGTGCTTGATTGCGGGACTTCTCTATATGCGAACAGCACCGTTGGGAGAAGTATATCCCAATCGGTTGGATTTTCAGCTGTCACTTTAGATAGCATATGTTTCAGGTCCCCGTTTAGTTTCTCGCAGATACCATTTGCGGCCGGTCGATAGGGACTGGTGAAACATTGCTTGATGCCTAGTAACTTAGTTACTGATTGGGTGGCATTCGATATGAACTGGGTTCCTCTATCAGAAATTATTTTCTCCGGGAAGCCAAAACGGGAGAAGATATTTAATAATATGTCCGTCACATCCTTAGAGGATACAGATTTTAATGGCAGCATTTCGGGCCATCTTGTACATACATCAATAAGAGTGAAAATATATCTGTTCCCTTTACTTGAAATGTGATTAAGCGGACCTACTAGGTCAACTGCCACGATCTGGAATGGCCTCGGGGCAGTTGTAGTTGGTTGGACTTCTGCCGTAGGGTTTTTCCCTTTTTCACCAGTTTCTGACATATATCACATGATCTACAAAAGGTTTTAATCTCTTGGCAAAATTTTGGCCAATAAAACTGGGTCAGGACTCTAGCCCTAGTTTTTTCGTACCCCATATGACCTCCGAAAGGTGAGTCATGGGCTATCTTTAGTACTTTCTCTCTATGTGCTTGTGGTAACACTACTAGTTGTATCGTGGTCTGATTTGTTGTGTAAAATCTAGTTAAGATATTGTTCTGTAGCCTAAATGTCCACGATGCGTTCTTGGTTAATTTTGGTTTAAGTCCTACTAACTTAAAATATGGTGAAAGTGTAGGATCTGCTTTCTGTTCATCTCCAAAATTAGTGTTGGTAGTGTTTGGTGCTATAATTTCTAGTGATTCTTGCAGTTGGTCGGTGTTGGTTTTATGGGTTGTCTGTCGTGTTATTGCATTTGTGTGATGTGTGTGTTGTTGCACATCTACAGGCTTGGTACTTGGTAGATCGGTAGCATCCTCAATTCGAGGTTTTAATTTGGTCGTATCACTGACAGATTCGACCGCCCCTGCATTGTACACCTCGGTGAATTCTTTCTGAATTACCTCAGTGGTTGTCTCCCTTGGTCTTTTGGCAGATTGAGACAAGCATGAATGGTGTTTCTCTGTAGCATCGCTGTTTGGGTGGTGGATACCGTTTTTATGCTCCCAATCTCTGATTTCCTTTTCAGAGCATGGTTTTATGTTGGGCAGGTTCCCAAGTATAATATCAGCGACTGGATTTTCGAGGACAGCGCACAATACTTGTCCTGATATGAACGGTGTTCGAATTTCGACAAGAGCAAGGGGGTATTTCTCTATAGTGCCTGAGAATGTGCGACAAGTCACATTTTTGTCTGTGTAGTCTTTAGTGTCTATTAATGTTTTCTTAATCCCACAGAGCGTTGCGCCGGAATCCCGAATTAATGTGCACTTTTTGTTATTTACAAACCCGGTTGAAAAAACTAGCTTGCCTGTAGATGACAAAGCAGCGTTGGCTGTTTCATTTGAAATAGGGATAGTGTGGCCACATAGTAATGTTGTGTCAAGTTGGAACTTCGTACAGGTGTTACACTTACTGTCTGTAATGGTGTCAATAATTTGTACAGCATTTCCAAGCTCACTTACATTCTCGTTTTGATTATCACAATCATTCAGTGATTCAATCTCTTCGTCTGACGACGTTTCCACTAGTGCAGCATTGGCCTGTTTCAATAACTTTCGGCCATCACAGAAGCGACTATAGTGGCCAAAACTCCTGCAAAAAAAAACATTTGACCGCTCTCTGGTAAGCATTGCGCTTAGTCTTCTGTTTCTCCACCATCATTTTGAGGTGGTGAGGATAGTTCGGCGATTTATCGCACATCGAGTATGGGTCGTGATTCAAACTACAATATTGGCATTTCACTGGCTTACTGACATTTGAGCGTGGCTTAAACTTACTTTCTGATGGTTTAGAGTATCTGGTGTTTACTACTGCTGCTGCTGTATCGTTTTGACTTATGTTTAGATGAAAAATGTCTCTGTTTGCTGTGAAAAATGCATTCCCCTTGGACTCGATTTCCTGAATACTTTTACAGTCCATTTGTTTTAAGAACTTAGCAAAAGGTGTAGGGATGGTACTAACTATTTTGTCTATAATAATGAGCTCTTTTAGTTTGTCATGGCTGTTGTTAGTTTTAGCCGAGTTAATCCACTTTGTACACACATCTTGGACTGTACTGACATAATCTATAAAGGTTTGATTTGGTTGTGGAGATAATTTGGCAAACTGTTGTTGGTAACCTGCAGTATCTAAAGAAAAATGTTGGAGAATGCGTTGCTTCAAATAGTCATAGTCTTTTCGCATTTCCTGTGGCACTGTCTCTATTACTTTTAACGGTTCCAGAGCTAAGTTTCTCATTAAAATAAATGCCCAATCTGATTTTATGATCTTATGGTAGGACATTAAACACTCAAAATTTTCCAGGTATGCACTGATGGAATCTCCTGAGCAGAATGCCTTCACGAGGCCTTTATACTTGTTATATTTTTGTTCCTCCTCTTTGCTTCTTAGTTTATTCACAGATATTTCTACAGTTGAATCAATCTCCATCTGCTTTAGTTTTATTTGTGTATCGGCATTCAATTGGGCTAGTTTGGCCGCCGCCTCAAGCTCCATCTGTTTCTCTTGTGCTTGCATCTGCATCTTTTTCTCATCTGCTTCAATTTGCCTCTTCTTTTCTTCTGCCTGCGCTTGCCTTTGTTTTTCTTCTCGTTCTATCGCTCTTTCTTCACGGGCAATGTTTTCTGCGTGCGTTTTCTGTGCCCATTCTGACAGTTTCTCTTCTTTATAACCTAATTTGATTCCTTGCTCAATGCATTTATCTAAGCTAGACATCTTGTGTTTTACTTGTTGGTACTGTTTATAAAGTTAAATCCCTTAGAAAAAATGTTGGGGAGTAGAAAATTTAGTTATCTCCCTTAATTATTAAATTTGTAAATCCAAATGCAAGGTTATGTTGGTTACAAGGTCATGAATATACAAACAAATCAATGCAAAGCAAAATGATACATTGATGGATGGTGAGAAGTACAGCTTAGAGTTGCAATGGGTATGATATGAAACTTAGCTTTCAATCCCAGAACTCGCCGATGTTGTCTTGTACTCTCGCCACTGTTGGAAAGGTTACATAGGTTGCATGCGCCACTATTCGCGGAACAATCTGCTCGTAGAGTGAGAAAACATTAGTAACAGTCAAAAAATGTCACAGTCATGTCAAAAATAGTTTATAGTAATCACAATAATGAGGGACACACTGCTGAGGCACTGCTGAGACACTGCTGAGGGACTCAGATTAATTCTATTTTATCGCTAGATAGCTACTAATATTTTAAACTTGTAAAGTTAACAATTTGTGGTAAAAAATCAATTTGATATAATTAATTTGGTGATTTTACATGGCAATCAATAGCTCTGTAACATTAGATTTTATGTCAAAACCGGAGAACTAGCCCCCAAAAAGCCTGTCATCATCTTACTCGTGTCTAGATATCTGAGCTCGGGTTCACACAGGCAACAATAACTCCGTTAAATATACTATTCAACATTTATTGTATTTCAATAAATAGTGCGTTGGCGCAGTGGGTTAATAATCCCGCGCTGTATGCATATCACAGATAGTGAACATCATCACACATAATCATTGTAAACATTCTAGCAAACTATCTAGCCTATGTATATATATATCTATTGATATCTATTGAGTCCCTCTAAGGCAGGCCCTGTTGTCTCTCTCAAGTCCGTCTGTCCTCTCCCGGTCCACACGTGTCCCATTCCGACACGGGTGGTAACTCTGTCCGAGTTCCTCGTGGACCCCGCAATAGGCGGGCCACATCAGTGTCCACGGAACCATGGACTCAATGACCAGTCCTTCGAGAAGGCTCTAGATTACTCGGGCCTCGAGTGACTCACTTCTATCCCTTGGGCGAGAGTTGCAGCCCTTTAATTAATATCGATAAAGGTGAGGCGGTGACAATGACAATGCTCCAGAAACTGGCACAGGAAAAACCTGATAGGTGGGATAAATATATCCCCTCAGCACTCTTTGCATATTGGGAAGTTCCTCATGGCTCAACAGGACTACCACCCGCTACGTTGCTGTTTGGTCGTCCAATCAAGGGACCGTTGGAAGCCATGTTAAGGAGTTAGACTGAAGAGGGGATGTCAGAAGAAGTGATCTCTTCTTACAAATATGTGGAGGAACTGAAAGAAAAACTTCACAAGGGATGGACTCTGGCGAATCAAAACTTGAAAGAGGCCAGAAAAAGACATGCGGCTTACTACAACCGTAGGTCAAAAGACAGATCTCTAGAGGTGGGAGACAAAGTTTTGATGCTACTCCCAACGGGAAACAGCAAACTGGAGATAGGTTGGCAAGGACCATTTCCCGTGGAAAGGGTGATATCCAGAACCAACTATCAGATGCGGATCCGGGGAAAGTCTAAGATTTTCCATATCAATCTCCTGCGGAAATACGATGAGAGACCCGGAGACAAAGCAGCTCACCTCATGGCAATGGCCGTTGCAGTGGAGACTGAAGTGGGAACCAACGAGGGCAGGGAATATCCCCTGGTACACCAGGAAACCTATAGGGATGTGCAAGTGAACCCTGATCTGACTCCCCAGGAGAGGGAAAGGATAACCCAGGTTCTCGAGTCTCATCAGGAGATACTGACTGATAAACCAGGACGAACGAGGTTGGTGGAGTTCGAGATGACGTTGACCACCCAAGAGCCTGTTCGCCAAAAAGGTTTACAAAGTGCCATTCTCTAAAGAAAAGGCACTGGAGGAGGAAATACAGAAACTGTTGGAGGATGACGTGATTGCACCATCCACATCCCCATACAACGCGGGGGTAATTTTGTTACGCAAACCTAGTGGAGAACACCGGTTGTGTATAGGTTACCGACTTCTGAACAGTCATACACAATTTTAGGTGGAACCTTTGCCGAATCCAGCGCAGTTATTCGCTAGGCTCCATAAGGCTCGGTACCTTTCAAAGGTGGATCTGAGTCGCGGGTACTATCAGATACCTGTCAAACCGGAGATTCGACCACTGCTGGCCTTCAGTACACCCAGTGGACACTACGAATTCAAGGTCATGCCCTTTGGACTCAGCAATGCACCTAGTGTGTTTACTCGCATGATGAGGACCTTGTTAGATCCCTTACATGATCCGTCCATTGTATCATTCATGGATGATATTCTGATTTCCAGTGACAGCTTGGATGACCACTTGCAATCCTTGGAGAGAGTGTTTAATAGACTCAGGGAAGCAGGGCTTACCGCTCGTCCAACTAAATGCATAATTGGTTACCAGACTCTGGAATTTCTTGGTCACACCATCACTCCAGGACAAATTGTCCCAGAGGAAAAGAACCTAGAAAAAATCAGAAGTGCATCAAGGCCAAAATCGAAGAAGGATATGTGAGATCCTTTCTCTCGTTATGTGGGTTTTACCAAACATTTATCCCACATTTTACTGAAATGGGAGCTCCATTGACGGAAACTTTGAAAAAAGGATTCCCGGACCAAATCGTTTGGACACCAGAATGCGAGACTGCCTATAGTCAGTTGGAGGAGGCCTTGATCAGCAAACCTGTTTTACAGCTCCTGGACCTTTCTAAACCATTTGTGTTGAGAACGGATGCGAGTGGGATTGGGATTGGGGCAGCTTTGTTACAGGAAGGAAAAGACGATGCTTCGGTTTTGAAACCTGTGGCATACGCAAGCAAGAAAATTTTCCAGGCTGAGAGGAATTATTCGACCGTCTAGAGAGAGTGCTTGTCTCTCGTATGGGCCGTGCAAACATTCCAGCCCTATTTTTATGGAGTTCAGTTTCGGGTCCAGTCGGATCATCAGCCCCTGATATTCCTGGCTACATCTCAGAAGCTCAACGCCCGTTTGATGCGGTGTTCGTTGTTACTTCAACCCTACAATTTCACAGTGGAGTATATTCCTGGGAAGCCAAATGTTGGAGCGGACTTCTTGTCAAGACACCCAGCTCCTGAAGAAGAGGAATGAATCATCTGGATTGAGCTCACAGTGGAGAAGAGTGAGATGGACTACTCTCTTAAGAGGGGGCCTATGTCATGATACAGAAAAAACAAGTCGGATCCAAGTAGAATTGCCCAACTCGGGAGATGAAACAGTCCCGTCTGTCATTGAGAATTCTCCGACATCAAACGAATTGGCGGCTTGTTATTGAAAACGTTGTTGGGAGAATGCAGGAACTCGCTACCTTGCTTTGGAAGTTGCAACAGGGAGAATCACTGTTGCATTGATTAAACCAAGGGGACATAAGATTTCTGGAAATAGTTAGTGCCCTTGGGGGAATTGGTTGGGAGGTGGGGAAAGTGTCCAATAGTGGGATCTTTCAGTTGGTTGCCCACTGGGGTTCTGCACGCTGTTTATTGGTCTTTCCTTGTCATCACCTGATTCAGATTGGAGGGGATGAGCAACTCTGCTCTTTGACAGAGTTGGTTCACTGATAAAAATCTCTGAGCAGGGCAGTAGGCCTACCTTCAGCTAGTAGGGATTAGTATCAGGCGGCCTTCGCCAGATGTGGTCTCTTTCTCTAACAGGTTCCCCTACGTCTATGAAGAAGCTCTACACTGGGTTTGATGGATGTCAACTCTCGTTAAGAAGAACATTCAATGAACATTCACGTTATGTTTATAAGATGAATAAATACCCAGAAGAAAGTACAATCAGCACTGTTTATGCTAGGCCTAGAATCCCCGGGCTCAAGTGAGAGAAACATTATAAACGATTATTTTACAATAGGGATTCACCCAGGTCGGGTGATACTCGTTTCTTCACCACATACCACTGAACAATAGAGTCTAGAGAAAGACATTTGGACATGAAGTTCTCGTGGAATAATTTAGTACAGTGAAGAAGTACTTTAGACCAGTTTGTGTGTGACAATCTATGAACATGGATTAGAACAAATGTGAGATCTGTGACAGTGAAACCTAGTTTTTACGGTACAGCGATCCGTACTTATTTGAGTTATAGGGACCTTAGTCTTTATAGTGAGTGTCAGATACATGATTGAGATTAAACAATAAATAATTTTGGTGGATCATGCATCAAGTCGACCCAGTGGATCCCGGAGAAAGTCAACGTCTGGAAGAAGAAGCGCATCAATCGGTGAGGTGTTCACGTACTAAGCTATCATGCTGTGGTGTACCCTTGCTGTGATGACCATCTGACTTGGGCTCCTGATCTGCTGCTCTGAATCTACATACACACTAGAATACTCGACACACATTCTACACAGTACACACACACGCTTCTCACACACATACTCTTTGCTTTAATAAATTATTTTGTATTTATTTGTTAAAGATAGAGTTGTTGAGTATGTTGTGTTGGGGAGGAGTGAGAGGGGGCATGATCCAGGGGTGAGTGAGAGTAAGAAAGAGGTGTCTGCAGATCGACGGAGTTTTGTGGACGGAGTCTAGTGGTTTCTCTAGGACAATAATATTGGGTTAATAAAAATGTGGGTGTTGATTCCCCTGACTCCAGGGACGACACTAAAGTAAGACAGGATAACTTACGACAACAGGATACTTCTAGACGCACTGAGCTGAATTTTGCATGTGGATTTATCATTATCACCAAATGATCTGCCAGCTGGCTTAGGCGTTCATGGCTCTTCCCAGATCTCGGTCTTTGGTGTTCTGGATCAACTCTGCTTCAAACAAGGCTCAGTGTGTGACCTATCTGCAGTCATTTTCTCCTGTGTCTTTATGCCATTTCTGATGTTTGCCCTCCAAGCAAAACACGTTGAGTGGCGATTTGTTCCCAATGTGTGATATCCATGGCTGTATCAGTCATGTTCCGTATACACACATCTGTGTAAATGGATCAGTAGATGCCCACCCTGAGATCTCTTACCCATCTGTAATTCACCAAAAAAAGATGTCCTTTGGTATTCTACCATCATCCGTCCTCCTAACGTGTCCTATCCGTCTAAGTCTACCATGACTGAGCACGGAATAAACCGTCACACAACCTGATCTTTCCAATACTTCAGTATTTGTGATTTTCTCTTGCCACTTAATACCAAGTATTCTACGCAGACACCGCATATGAAAGCTGTTTAAACGTGTCTCTTGGTGTGAGCAAATTTACCAAGATTCTATGCCATAAAGAAAAGTACTAAGGACACAGGTTTGATAGACAAGGATGTTTGTTTTGGCAGTAAGCTTCCCGTTTTCCAGACTCTTTTTGTTAATCTGTTCATTGTTCTTGCTGTCTTACCAATCCTGATGTTAATTTCCTGATCTAGGGATATTTTGCTATTTACCTCTGATTCTAGAAATGTAAAATGGTCTACTATCTCAAGTTCGGCGTCGTCAATAAAGATTAATGGTACCCTATGTCCACCTTGTGAAATAATCTGAGATGTAGAGACATCTGAGACAGTAGATTTTGTAATTCTTCCTTAGAGTGGATCGTAATTGCAGCATCATCTGCAAAAAGCAATTCAGAACCCTCCTAATTTTGGTCTTGGCCTTCAATCTCAGAGCATTGTAGAGGCCACCATCTGAGCATGAGTGAATTTGTACCACCATCCTGATCAAAAAAGACATAATTCAGTAGAGGTGAAAAGTATATTCACTAGAGGGTGGGAGCTAGTACACAACCTTGCTGAACTCTACTCTTGATTTGAAACCTTTCAGAAGTTGCACAATCAAACGTGATTATACCCTTCATGCCTGTGTGGAACGATTCCACAATAGACAGAAGAGTCGGTGGGCAACCGATCTTCTTTGGTGCCTTGAACAGAATCCTTACGACTGACCACATCAAATGCCTTTGTGGGGTCGATGAAGGCAATAAACAGTGGTTGATTCTGTTCCCAGCATTTTTCATACATTTGACTCAATGAGAATATCATATCAATGGGAGACCGGTTCTGTCGGAAGCCGCACTGTGATTCGGTGTAAACTTGATCTCCCAGGACTTGAAGTCTGCGCAGAACAATTCTGGCAAATACTTTTCCAAAAATACACAGAAGTGAGATACCCTTATAGTTGTTACTGTCACTCCATCCCCTTGTTCTTGTACAGTGTTATGCTTGCTTGCTTGCGTTCGCTGGCTGTGAACTCCAGCGTGAAGTACTTAATGTCAGATGAAGACATCCTGTTGTCCAACATCAGTGTGATGTCATACCCGTTTACAGTGTTATGATGCATGCATCTTTGAAATCCAGTGGGATCTGTCCTTCTCCCCAGCATAGCTCTATTAGCTGGTGGTTCTGTAGAGTGAGTGTGCCTTGCCCACTCCTGATAACCTCTATTAGAATCCCATCCTTACCTGGAGCCTTGCCATAAGCAAGTTCATTGATAGCACACTTAACTTCTGTTATGGAGGGAAGTTTATCCGGGTGGTCAAGTGTTGGCAGGACCTCTTTGGCGCTGAGGGCATCATCCGCTAGTTTGGTCTCGCTTAGTAAAGCTCCAAATAGTGCTCTACCCATCTATCCATCTGCTGCTTCCTATCAGTGATGATTTCTCCAGTCAAGGTTTTCAGTGGTGCACTTCTTTTGATCACTGGACCACAGGCTTTCTTTATGCCTTCATACAGGCTCCTGATGTTTCTCTTATCACTTGCATTTTGAATGTACTCTCATAACTTGATCCAATAGTCATTTGCATACTGTCTGTTAACATTTTGCACATCCTTCTTGGCTTGTTTCAGCTCTTCTTTTTATCAGTCAGGGGCATTTTCGTTAATATACCTACTCCAAAGTCACCTAGTACTTCTAATTATTCTGTTGTGATTTCATCTGGCCCAGCTCTATTTCCTTTTTTCATGTTTTACAGCGTCAGCGATATCTTCTTTATGAATAGGTGGGCCTTCTAAGTTACCTTCTTCTGTTAATGCTTCCATTTCTCCATCATATAATTGTATCTACTTTCAGAACCTCTTTATTATGTCTCACGTTCTTTACCATTTTATTCCCCCTCTTTAATCTGACTTTTATTTGTCCACATAGTGGTACATGATCACTATTACAGTCAGCACCAGGCGTTGTCTTTACATTAATGAACGCATTTCTAAATCTTTTATTAATAAGTGTGTAGTCAATTCGGTTGTATATTCTCTTAGCAAGGCTTTTCCATGTGTATAGTCGTCTTTTATGGTGTTTAAACCAGGTGTTTCCAATTATCATTCATTGATATCTGCCCAGTCTATTAGCTTCTCTCCTCTTTCATTTCTTGTACCTAAACCATAATTCCCTACTCCATCCATCATGTGCCATGCCGGTAAGCGTGAGCGGTCATGTTCTGCCATCTCACTCGATCACCAGAGACGTGGATCAGCTCCGTGTTCCTGTCTCAACCATGCCATGTGGCCAAGCCATCCAGGTATTTACTTCTCGGCCTTCCCCTAGGTCTCTTCCCTTCAATCTTGCCAGTCGTCAACAAGTTCTCCAATTCATTTCTTCTCATAACATGCCCAAACAATTTTGACTGTCTACGTCTAAGGACTCTAATCAGTTTACGATCTTCATTTGTTTCTTGAAGGTCTTATTCATTGGTTTTTCTGTCTGTCCATGGTATTCTTTGCATTTTCCTCAGAAACCACATTTCAACGAACATTAGCTGTTTTTTTCCCCATCAGATTTACTGCTTATTGTCCACGCTTAACATCCAAACAAAGGTATAGGTTCTTTTCCCCACTACATACTCCATTTTTCCCTTTCTTAATTTTGCATTAAAGTCTCCCAGTATTATTTTATTTCTTGTGATCCATTTCAAACCATCATAAAAGTGGTGTAATTCTTCATCACTACAGCTTGTTGTTGGTGCATATATTTATTTAATATTTATATCTATCGTTTTGACTTTGATTTCGACAATAATGACTCTATCTGAAATAATGCATACAGATAAAACTACTATGGAGAAAGAAATATATGTTAATGAGGAAAACTTGGAGATGACAGAAAATTTCGAATATCTTAGGTCATTGATTACCAACAATGGTGACACAATGGAAGAATTTAAAAGACGAATAGCTTTTGCTCTTCAAAGACTAAAAGAACTGAATAAATTATGGAATGGGACAGATAGAACTACACAATTTTCATTTTTAAGGACATGCATCTTTCCCATTGCAACATACGCCTGTGGGACCTGGACACTTACTAAACAAGCTGAATAACGCATAAATGCCTTTGAATATAAATGTTATAGACGAGTTCTAAGAATATCTTAGATATAGAAAAGACTAAATGCATCCATACTTCAAGAGCTGAATACTGAAGAAGGTTGGCTATCAAAGACGATACACCAAAGAAAATTGAAATATTTTGGTCACTTGAAACGTCACAAAAGTTTGGAGTGAACAATAATGGAGGGGTATATACCTGGGAAGAGAGGAAGAGGAAGGCCAAAGAGAAGATGGGTGCAGGATGTGGCGGATGATCTCCAGAGATGAGTGTATCGGACGCGGGACATCTTGCTTATTCTCGAGAAGTTTTCCGGAAGGTTGTTATGGGAGCGAGGTTCTGCAAAGGTCATGCTACTGGAATGAACGAAAATCTTTATTTTCAAAGGGTTAAGAATTGGGCACGCAGGCCCGTCTGACATTCTGCCCTTCTTCTCTATTTTCTCTCATACATTCTTTCATTCAACATCTCTTATGAAGCAATTATGAATGAAGAGGTCACGGGAAAACACTAACATAGAGTAACGGACGACAATGATTGGCCAAACTCTGCGCCGTGAATCAATACGTCAAAGGCGGAAGTGTTTTACAGTAACAACAAACAAAGAATACATAAAGTAATGTGGTCTTCAAAAGACCACACAATAAAACATCAAACTGACCACATCTGTACCAACAAGAAATGTAGATCATCTGTGTACATCGTAAGCCTTGTTAGAGTCATGGACATAGATGCAGATCATCATCTGTTTATAAGTAAAATTAAACTGAAACTCAAGAGGAACATAACATCTTATAAACAAAGAAACCAATACAATGAGATATCTCAGAAATTAAGAAACTAAAGAACAGTTTATAGACACAGTCTCTAGAAGAACCCTGCCCATCAACAGTTAGCAGACGAAGTGAGTACAGAAGACTGCCACAGCAAGCTAAATAATTCGGAGCGAATCATGTGTAGAGATTATGTGAGAAAGTGAACGAAAATATGTACCACAGATACAACCGGAAACTATAAAAAGTTGAAGACAGAAGCTTAAGTTAATTTATTTTGACTTTCTCAAATTTCCTAGAGTATGACAACTACTGTTGCCTTTTACGAGAGGACTTCAAATTAAAACCCTGATTATTTTGGTGAATATCTTCTGAAAAAATAAGCAACAAATGTATCATTTTTCGATGTACTCACCAGTTAATTGCAAGTCCTCCAGCGCCGATAAAGTGCTAGGATTCCTGTAGAAGAAAAAATAAATGCTCTTTGTCGCGTCTGTAACCATTCATGAAACACCTGCAGAACCTTTTCACGGAAGTCACGCTGTTTTACAACTTCCTATTCCACTCCTACACTTGAGTAGTAGTAAATCTTTCTTTATTTTCCAAGGGTTGAGAATTGGGCACGCAGGCCCGTCTGACATTCTGTCCTTCTTCTCTATGGACAGACAGGCATGCATCACCATAATGGACCTTCATTCGCAGATGAATTTATATAGGTTTCATTCCTTCGCTGATCAAACCACCGATAACAGACCTTCATTCGCAGATGAATTTATATAGGTTTCATTCCTTCACTGATCAAACCATCGATAATAGAACGCTACCCCTCTATGGTGTATGTCAAAAGAAGGCCGGCCATCTTTAAACTGTTTTTATGGCATCTCCGTGTTCGTCTGTACCGTGATGTCACATGCTTAACACTCTTGACATCGTTAATAACAATATTGACAGTTTACAAGACAATGGCGTGGTTATTTTAATTGCTATCATATTTTCATGGTTTTTCATTTGAAGCCGTGTCGTTGAAAAGGGGAACGAAAACATAAACCATGGATACAACTGAAAACCTTTAAAAATAAAAGAAGGAAACTGAAGTTAATTTATTTTGACTTCCATAAATTTCCTAGAGCGTAACAACTACTCTCGCCTTCTATATTCTTAATTTATTATCTGTATCTGTTCCTCTATGGTTGTATATACCGATTCCCAAATGGTATATGATTCCGTGTCTCGAAGCATCGCTTCACTAAGGAAGATCGGGCTATCATTTGCTTGATTTATTATCATTATGTTTGTCTTTCCCCAATGATTTTTTGACCTAATTGTTGTGATCTCCTATCCCAGGCGTTTAATTTATTCTGCATCTGATTTCTCTTGTGGGACAAGATGGCAGTGTCAGCGACATCCAGAGCATCGGATGTTTAACAACGAGCGTTCTTTCCATTCGGCCATGCTGGCCTCCCCTAAACTTATTATATTAGTATCCTTATAATCTGTCTGCACACCAATCAGCCAGACATGGGACAACGGATACTCACGCAGACCTCAGTCCGGTATGACATCACACTGAGGTTGGACAACAGGATGTATTTATCCGACATACAGGACTCTGTATTCTCTTTGGTAGAAGACAACACACAAGCGTGACCCTGGGTTTAAATGTGTGATCCTGTGACACATGTGGGGCCCCGTGACATGGGCTTGGCCAGAAGGTATAGGCTAGGACAACAAACTTTCACCCAGAAGTGTTTTCTCAACGACTCCATCCATGAGCGAGCTAAGAAGAGAGAGATGGGCTGAGCCAAAGGCAATACCTGGGGACTTTCCTAGATGTTGTGTAATTTGCGTCCCATAGTCAAGGACTTTTTTTTTTTTTTTGAAAATGCATAATTTTAATGACAATTTTTATTCCTTGACAGCATATTTTCTCAGAGGGTAAAGGCGCTGTTTCCTCAGTTCCTTCTTGCTCTTGCAGGTCAGCTCATAAGGTGTGAGAGCCCGACGCATGGCCCTGGCCTTCTTCTGTCGGAGATCCTTGGGCTTGTGGGCTTTCTTGCGGTAAAATTTACGCAGCTTGTCCTTCTGTGTCTGTTTGATGACTGTGAGGACTCCGGCAACAGACTTTCGTACTGTGTAGATCTTGCCCAGTTTGGCTGCAACACCGCCTGTCACTCCAGCTACACGCAAGATCTGCAACTCCTTCAAATCATCCAGTTGCTTGAGAAGCTCTTCCTTCTTCTTGCCTCGCACTTCCTTTGCTTTGACTTTAGCCATCTTGGTTAGTATTCCGACTGAAAAGAACGAGTGAACTAAAATTCATCGCGCAAGTCATTCTTCATGCAAACAAGGCCACATTTTTTCCCATTCCGAGTCGTCATGTTGTTTATGCAGTCGACATTGTGGGCGGGGTAAGAGCACTCTAGGTCTTGAACTTCATCGTTTCGCACGAACCCGTCCATTACAAACATGGCATAGTATGGACTGTCGTGGGCAGAAAAGAGTTAACAGGACATAAGTCAGTAGAGTAGTAGTCACACACTACAACCCACAAGACAAGAAGATTAAGGGTTAACAATAAATTACAGACAGTTAGTGACACTCAAGGCGCTCACCGGTTCACGGGAAATGTAGCGGTCAGAGGTAACAACCTCAGCGAAAAGGCTAGCGAGACTTGTCATTCGGAGCGCGGACATCTTAAGGAACAGACACACAGAGACGTCAGTGATATTTCCATACAAGCTATCTACACGAATATTCAAGAGTATACAACATCAAGAAGTCTTTTCCTAGACGGTTTAAATACAATCCTAATCCACCAGTAGCATCGAGTTTAACCATGGAGGTCATGGCATTAACAAATGCAACAACCTGCCTGGAGACACAGACTTTCACCCAGGCAGGTTGACTCAACAACTCCATCCATGAGCGAGCTAAGAAGATCGAGATTGGCTGGGCCAGAGGCAATGGCCGGGGACGCAGACCTTTCTAGATGTTTGTAATTTGCGTCCCATAATCAAGTGTCGCCAACTGGCTGGAGTTAGATCCCAGATGGGCAACCACTCAGCCAACATCATTTTCTTCTACTGGTGTTTAGTTCTGGATGCAGTTTAAGATCCCCTAACTCTGTCAGAAGGGACTAGTTACCACCCCAGATCCCAGAGAGAAAACGTGGAACTAGTGTCTTTTATGCTGATTTAAGACACTGTCCCTGATACTCAAGAAAACAGCCAAGAAGTGGCTCGTTGAAGATAGAATATATCTATATAGATTTGGCTGTACTTGGTATCACCAGAAGTGAGAAAGGAGGAGTTAAGACATGCAACGTAATCTGGTTACTTATGACTGCATAGGCAAGATACCTCCCGGACATAGATTCCTACTTCTGGACAATATGTGTGAACCCCTACTAAATGTTCTGCCAATGTGTGTACATATTTAAACTCTACCAACATTTATAAACATTTAGAATTATACGGACAAATTGAGTTATAAAATACAACAACTGTGTTTATTATTTCTAGTCTTGATGATCATATGATGATGATGATGATGATGATGATGATTATAATATGGTATACGTAACTTAAGAGGTCACATAGGTCATGCTTCCCCCAGTGAGACGCAGTTCACTGTCAGATTGAAGGAGTCCAAATTGGTCCCTCACAAGTCTAAGTCACTTCCTGATATGGGTTGTTGACTGTCCATTGCTCCTAAGAGATCTGGAATGAAACGAACGGAGATGGGTAGTATCTACGTCTACACATCTCAAACACATATGTCTATACATTCATATAAACATACATTCAAGTCATAATATATGATGGTATGATGATAGATGATGTCATGTTACATAAACATATATCAGTTCTAAATAAATAAATATATATGTATATATTCATAAAACCCTTTAGAACATCTATAGCTCAAAACATACATCATCACATACATTTATGTAATGGGGTGTTTCCCATATAAGTTCACCTCACTTACTCTTTCCCTTTCTGATTCATTCATACTGTCTTGTCGGAAGGGCTGGTCGCAGAGTCCTGTCGAACATTAAATGTCTTCCCTGAATCTGTCTGGGATATTGAATGTCCTAAGTCATGTCTGTCCTCATGCAGACATCATGCAGACAAGGTGAACTGGTGCCATTCCTCAAACCAAGTGGTTTCACCACAATCTTGGTAGGCACTCAAAGTGTTGGTCCAAATAATCAATGTTAATTTGGATGCTATCAAGGGACTGGTAGCTCTCAGGAATTTCTCCTAAGTAGTCAGTCTCCCCAATGTTTAACATCATACAGGATTAATCTAAATGTATCTCCTGTACGTGAATAAGCCACGCGCTCGTGTAGCTTGGATAATGGATTTCACCAAATTATCACATACAACAAATCAGACAACCAAGTGGTGAATGAAAGAAGAAGATAGTTCTCAGTGAAATCGTAAAGCTAGAACTGGAACATTAAGTACAAAGAAAATCCACGAGTGTAAAGTTTGTGAGAATAAACAGAAACAGGAAACTACACAAGCCTTGATACTAGCAGACAAACTAATCAGAATAATGGTATACCTGGGTTATAGCTAGGAAATTCCATCATAATACTTCGTACAGAAGTCCAACAGAACGAAATGTTAATATTTCTCCAGTAGGTATCCTAAGAATGCTATTGTGAATGTGTCTGAAGTCTTGCTGGCCATGCATGTAGTTTTATTCACTTCATCCCTGGCTAGTTTTCACGTTGGCTAATTATTATGTCCAAGTTCCTGTTAGCTCCACCTACTTTTCATGTAGGACGATTTACCCAGATGGATTAAGTGCCAAATTCTTTTCACCCCTCCTCCTTTCCTGTGGACGGTAGTTTCATTTGTCAATCAAATTGACCGATGCCCCCCACCACCTGAAACAATGAAACATGCTTTGGCGGCAATGCAGTTCCGTTATTACATTCCAATCTGCTGTTAACACCCGCCTTCCTGGGTTGCTGGCAATAATGTGTCAGCCATGTGTTCCTACTTTGCCCCGTATTGCGGTTAGGTGTTAAGCCTGCATTATATTGCCGTCTTTGGATCACACGGGTTTTCCCCTGAGTAGCACTGCCATGTATTATTTCAGACGGGTCTGGCTGACCCTCTTATATCCCATTCTGCCGTGGCTGGTTTACACGTTAGGTCATGTTAACCGTAAGGTGTTAGGTGTCAGTCCCTATTCCAACCGCAGGATTCTAAACTAACACGTCAATCTCAACTGACTGGCTCCGCGATGTATCAACGTCGTCCCCAGCCCAGATTTCACACTTTGCCGTCTTTCTCTTCCCTGGTACTGAAAACAGTGAGGTTTCAACCTTTGATAGCACCCGCCGACTGGTGCCGTGGTGTCTGGGTTTTACGTTTGATCTGGACATCAAAGCTTTCTCAGACCTAGCATTACAGAAATGATGGGGTGTGCGTGGTCAAAATGTAATTTTCTCTTGTTTTCAATCTCTGTTAGTTTTTCCGTATTCCTTGGTTGGGGACTAGATTATTTTCTGGTGGACAATTATTCTTTTACTTAGAGAATGACAGAATAATTCTTGTGCGCTCTTTAATTCCTTTCAAACTTGTGTAATTCTGATGCTGCCTGGGCTGTCATGCCACATCAAGGACGGTCAAAAATATTTTTTAATTCTTAAATCCTGACATTCTGCCATTAAAAGGATGAAAACATTGAATATTATATTGCAAAGAAATAAAAAAGTGTATTCTAAACTTTTACGCATAAAAAAATAATGTCAAAATTTATTCATAAAAATTGAAGGATCCTTAAGTTGTTATCCGTGTTTTATGCAAAATTTACTAGTTGCAAATTTCTGTAAAAAAGATATCACAGACAATAAAAACTTCTAAATTTATTTAAATTACATAATATATTTATTTTACTTCGAGTAATATCCCCTAACAGCTAAATTGTTATTTCCCTTGCTACTTTTTGAAATGAGTTGTGTTACTTTCATTGTGGTCAGTCCACAACCCGTTTAGACAGAATTGTTCATAAAAGTAGTGATTAATCAACGCATTGCTAGCCTGTTGTTATGATAATTTACATATGCTGTAAGAGACCAAGGATGTAAATATGGGAAGTAAAGTTTTATATATATATATATATATATATATATATATATATATATATATATATATATATATATATATATATATATATATATATATATATATATATGAAATGCGGTAGCCTGGAGCGTGAGAAAATTATTTACATACTTACAGAAATAATATTTTACTCATGAGCGAAGGACTACAAAAGGGGAGTTGGCATAATTTTGGATCAAATGAGTGCTGGGGGAGGGCGGAAGGCGGGGGGGGGGGGGGGAGGTAATGGATTTTGGACAATCTCAGACAGAGTATTATTAATGACCCTCCTTGACAAACCTCTGGATATTAACATAATACACGCATGTGCGCCAACAGCAGACAGTAAGAGGACATAAATATATTTTATAATGAATTAGACATGGCCGTGGGCCAGCGTAAACATTTTGAAATGACTGTCATACTGGTGGCAATGGCCTGGGCTCTAGGAATGAGAGAGGTGTGACAGATAAACGGCATGGGCAGAATACCAAGAAATGATAGGTAACACCTGGTTCACAATCAAATTGATTACGTACTGATTAGAAAGAGATTCAGAAGCAGTTTAGTAGCAGCAACAAGTTCACCAGAAGTAGATGGACATAGTGACGATGTGCCAGTTGTAGGAAAGATGAGGTTAAGATTTAAAACTAAAAAGAAAACCCCAAAGAAGTTAGACCTAACATTATTTGAAACAGACAAGGAAATTAGAGCAAGGTACAACACAACTGTAAAGAACAGATATAATGCCATGGAGATAATACAGATGTTGGTGAACACTAGGATATGTTGCAGGAATCAATCCAACAGACATCAAAAGAAATCATTTCACTTACACTTAGAATTGCATCCAAAAAAAAAAAAAAAAAAAAAGAAATGGATGCCACATGAAATGTTGTGGAAGATGGATGAAAGAAGTAAGAAAAAGCAAGCTAAATACGAATATAATACAATACATAAAGAAATAGTACAAATGCAAAACAAATGCAAAGTGGTTAAAAGAGTCTGGCTGAATCAACAGGTCATGGAGATTAGGACAAACTAGGGAAAATACTCACTTCCATGTATCAACAAATAAATACAATAATAGGTAGGAAAACACGAACTATTACTGGATGTTTAAAATCAAGGAGCGGTGCAATATTGATGGGACAAGATGATATAGTCAATGGATGGTACACACCGCTGTTACTGAGAATAATTATGAAAAGAATAAAAAAGAAGGTTAGAACAGAAAAACTGCAATCTTGTGTCATGGCACTGAAGGGAGTCAACATACGATTTGGCCGGTGCAATTGAAGATCGCAAATTGTAAAGGTACATGATCGCCGGCGCCAGCCAGAAAGGCACTGGATGATGATAATCGTGACATTGTGATTAAATTCAAGATTCGGACCAAGAACGATAGGATACTTCAAATAATCAGAAGTGCCTCCCTTCGCCGAATATTTCGACCTACTATCTTCCCCACGCCGAACTCCCTGGTGAAGTGGTTACACGACTTTTTCCGTAATTCCGTATACACTCGTGAGTAACGTGACGTTTCGTGAGTATCGGTAGCGGTTCTCTCCACGTCTGTAACTTACGGGGTATGTGAGCCGGTAGCTCAGAAGGAAATGGCAAACTACTGAGCCAATCTTGCCAAGAAATCAACAATAAGCTGAAAGATGCTGATGTTGACAGCGATTTCCTGTTAATAATATGCCAAGACAAAAAACATCTTCCCAACACTCTCTAGGGATGGGTCCCATCCGGGTCATGACCCCGGAAGTCTTTCTCATGCAGTCAGTTTGCACTCTGCTTCCAATTTAGAGACTTTGGAACAGACTTTCCACTTATCCCACACTCGACTTTCTGAGACAGTAAAGCTTTCCGGATTTTTAATAAGAGGCTGTTGCCTTCTGCTTCTGTGAGAAGATTGAGATGGGCTGGGCCAGAAGGCAATGGCTGGAGACACAGACTTTCACCCAAGCGGACTCCATGAGCGTGGTAAGACGATCGAGATGGCCTAGCAGAAAGCATGGCTTGAATCTGGAAGGTTTAGTGCCATGGCCTTTGGGGGTCTTTGGTAGAAGACAACACACAAGCGTGACTCTGAGTTCAAGTGTGGATTCCTGTGACACATATGGGGACCCGTGAAACACGTGGCGTCCTGTGACACATGTGGGGTCCCGTGAAACATGTGGGGTACCGTTAAACACGTGACGTCCCGTGACACATGTGGGGTCCCGTGAAACACGTTGCGTCCGTGACACATGTGGGGTCTAGTGAAACATGTTGGGCACTGTTAAACACGTGTCGTCCCGTGACACATATGGGGTCCCGTGAAACATGTGGGGTCCCGTGAGAACATGTGGGGTCCCGTGAAACATGTGGGGTCCCGTGAAACATGTAGGGTCCCGTGAAACATGTGGGGTCCCGTGAAACATGTGGGGTTTCGTTAAACATGTGGGTTCCCGTGACATATTAGGGGTCCCGTGTCACATGTGGGGTCCCTTTAAACATGTGAAACCACGAGAGGACCCAACAAAAGAACGAAAGAACTTTGTTTTTCCAAAGTGTTCATACATGGATACACAAGCTCGGCTGGCGTTCTTCTCTTCTTATCTCTCTGCGCTCGTGCATTACTTCCTTCATACATCACTTACGAATCTAACATTCGTCCAACGACGACAACCACAGAAACAATATGCGTTATAAACTCATGGAAAATGTGCAATATTCAATAATACATGCCTCACTAAAACTAATGTTGACATGGCAGTTATAATTAGCTCAGGTAGATGTAATATTGCTTGTAGTTCAGGTAGATGTAATATTGCTTGTAGTTCAGGTAAATGTTATATTGCTTGGGGACATCCGGGAATATGGGACAAGTCTAGTCCTGGGACTGCATCGTGACCATTCAGGTGAGATCTGTTCAGGTGGACCATTGTAACCATTCAGGTGAGATCTGTTCAGGTGAACCATTGTAACCATTCAGGTGAGATCTGTTCAGGTGGACCATTGTAACCATTCAGGTGAGATCTGTTCAGGTGGACCATTGTAACCATTCAGGTGAGATCTGTTCAGGTGAACCATTGTAACCATTCAGGTGAGATCTGTTCAGGTGGACCATTGTAACCATTCAGGTGAGATCTGTTCAGGTGAACCATTGTAACCATTCAGGTGAGATCTGTTCAGGTGAACCATTGTAACCATTCAGGTGAGATCTGTTCAGGTGGACCATTGTAACCATTCAGGTGAGATCTGTTCAGGTGAACCATTGTAACCATTCAGGTGAGATCTGTTCAGGTGAACCATTGTAACCATTCAGGTGAGATCTGTTCAGGTGAACCATTGTAACCATTCAGGTGAGATCTGTTCAGGTGAACCATTGTAACCATTCAGGTGAGATCTGTTCAGGTGAACCATTGTAACCATTCAGGTGAGATCTGTTCAGGTGAACCATTGTAACCATTCAGGTGAGATCTGTTCAGGTGAACCATTGTAACCATTCAGGGCATATGTAAGCGCGTTGTGTATGCAAATGGCGAGCTCGACAAATGTTGAGTTACGGCATGTTGGGTTGAGTTGATGTTAATACAATAATTATTTCCAGAATTCTACTTGAAACAGTAGAGATTAATAAAGGTGAAAATGATATATGTGAATAGCAGACAATGGAAATATAATGATATAAAACTGTGCCGGATTTCTGTTATTTCTTGAGGTGTTCAGTTGTCTTCAGACATTGTGTTGTTATCGTTAAGGAATGTTGTGAAATGCTGTGTAGAGAGGATGTTGGTCTACAAGCCTAGAGACATTCACATAAGTCATAAAAAAAGGTGACTATGAAATCAATGTCACACAGCTGTTACATCGAGTATTGATTAGAGGAAACACCTCACACAAGTCATGCAGACTATTCTATACACAACCCAGCATGTGAGACAGGATTCGTCAGACTGCGAGGAAGAAATCATTGATGACTCAACGGCCGAGACGACGTTTACATGCAAAGCGTTGTGGTGCTTAATGAGCATGGCAAGGCACGTAGACCGGCCTGGTCATCCACTGCACCTGTAGTCGTCTCCAGTCTTGTCTTGTCTTGCGACTGGATTCAGATGAACTCAGGTAAGAGAGCGTGGTTGAAGAATTTTCAATTTTCTTCCTCACTTTAATCCAATTCATTGCGCAAGTCATTCCTCATCGAAACAAGGCCACATTTTTTCCCCATTCCGAGTCGTCATGTTGTTTTTGCAGCCGACATTGTGGGCGTCCATTACAAACATGGCATAGTATGGACTGTCGTGGACAGAAAAGAGTTAACAGGACATAAGTCAGTAGAGTAATAGTCACACACTACAACCCATAAGACAAGAAGAGTAAAAGTTAACAATAAATCACAGTCAGTTAGTGACACTCAAGGAGCTCAAATGTTCACGGGAAATGTTAGGAGTCAGAGGTAACAACCTCCCAGGAAAGGCTAGCGAGACTTGTCATTCGGGGAGCTGTCATCTTAAGGAACAGACACACAAAGACGTCTGTGATAATTTCATACAAGCTATCTACACGAATATTGAAGAGTTTACAACATCAAGAATTCACACAACGATCAGTTAATTCTAGCAGTCAAAGTAACACAGTAAGTCTTTCCCTAGACGGTTTAACGACAATCGTAATCCACCAGTAGCATCGAGTGTACCCATGGAGGTCATGGCATTAACACAGGCAACAGCTTGTCTGGAGACACAGACTTTCACCCAGGCGTGTTGTCTTAACGACTCCATCCATGAGCGAGCTAAGAAGATCGAGATGGGCTGGGCCAGAAGGCAATGGCTGGGAACACAGACCTTCCTAGATGTTTGTAATGTGCGTCCCATTTTTAAAAAAAAACTTTTATTGAGTGTTAAAATCGTTGCAAAGTGTATTGTTTGTGTTTTTACAGAGCGTTGCATGTGGACGTGTAGGTGACATATGCGCAAAAAATACAATATTTTATACATTTTAACATTTATACATTGAATTTGTTGTAGGGTAAACCTTACAAAACAACAGCATGATGATAATACACCGTTGTTATTTCCCCTGCCACCTCCCTCTCTTGTCGGCTCTAAAACCACCAATATCATCAACACCAATCGGTAACGATGAAACTGGCAGTATAAAATGTTTGAACCAATCGGCGAGGGCTGCAGCAGCATCAACAATCATCAGTATCAAGATGGTGGGAAAGGGAGGTGTAACAGTATCCGGGTTTACAATGCAGAAAGGGTAGTGGTTGCATTTATAATGTTTGTGTTGTTACATGCGTTCTGTGTATTTAGTATGTGTGTAGGTGTATTTACGGAGCGTTGCATGTGGGCGTGTATGTGACGTGTGCATATTTTACTCATTGGACATATTTACATGTGAAGAGGGGTAATAAGGAGAAAGATCCCATTTTTGTTTCCCTTCCAACCCTCTCACCTATTGGACCCACCACACCAATGCCCTCATTACCACCCTCTGGTAATGATGGTAAAGGCAGGATAAGTATTGGAACCAAACGGTGAGAGTATCAGCAAAGGCAACAACAACCATGAGCAAGGGAGGGGGGCACATGGGAGATGAGGTTATATATTAATAATGATAACATTAATAATAATGCAAGAAAAAAAACCAAATACATCAATAATAATAATGACAAAAAATAAACCTACTAACAGCAATGATAATAACAGCAATGGTAATAATAGTTATGATAAGGATCACATTTTCCAAATATGTGATTCCATTTGCTACAATGGTTATGTTAGGAATGGTGATAACATAGCATAGCAGGTACATAAAATTGCAACCTGCAATGTTCAATAATAGTAGGAGTAAAAAAGAGTTGGTTATCTTTTTCTCCTTGCTTATGTTTTTTTTTATTTTGTCTTAATTGTAAGGGTTCATTAATATTGTCCCTTTCCTCTTTTTTTTTTTTTTTTTTTTTTTTTTTTTGGTTTAAAAATAAACAAGCATTTGTATTAACACAATTTTTTACAATGTCATTGGTTTGGTCATCATCTGTGATTTTGTATTCATTCATTCAACATTCACTCCCATTTTCCTGTTTCTTCCTCGCACTCATGTATACTAAATTATAATATCATAAAGAAGAGTACTTGTGTTTACTCTGGAGATAACTGTGATATTTTGTGTTTACAAACTAGGAAATTACCCATTTGCATATTTCATTCCTTGAACACATTTACATGTAAAAGGGGGTTAAACAAAGAAAGGGGAAATCTTTACATTTTTGTTTCCCTTGCCACACTCTCACCAATTGGTTCCACTCCACCAATGCCTTCATGACCACCCTCGTAATGATAGTACAGGCAGGATAAATGTTTGAACCAACCGGTGGGGGTAGTAGCAAAGGCAACAAACCATAAGCAAGGGGGGGGAGCAAAGGGGAGATGAAGTTGTAAAATAATAATGATGATATCAATAATACTTATAAAATTAATGATACTAAGGATAATGAGGTAAATACTGAATACAAAGAGAAGGGGAAATCTTTACATTTCTGTTTCCCTTGCTACACTCCCACCAATTGGTTCCAATCCACCAATGCCCTCATGACCACCCTGGTAATGATGGCACAGGTAGGATAAATGTTTGAACCAACCAGTGGGGGTAGTGGCAAAGGCAACAAACCGCAAGCAAAGGGGGGGGGGGGGACAGGGGAGATGAAATTGTAAAATAATTGATTATATCAATAATACTTATAACATTAATGATACTAAGGATAGTAAAGGTAAAATAATGATAGTTATAATAATAATAATAATAATAATAATAATAATAATAATAATAATAATAATATAATAGATATGTTATACTATTTACTAAAATGATAATCTTAGTAATGGTGGTAGTATAGCATAGCTAGTGCTTTTAAAGCAAAACTTCAATAATTAATAAATTGGAATGGAAGGAGTTGATTTTCTTTTCTCCCCCCTCTCCCCCCTTTATATATAAGGGTTAAATCATCATTTGAAGCAATAAACAAGCATTTATACTTCCACAAATCTTTACATGAGGGATTATTCATTGGTCTTGGTGACCATATGTGATTTTTTATAATCATTCACTCACCATTCACCCACAGTTTCTTCTTTCTTTCTCGCACTCATGTATACCAACATTGTAATACAATGAAGAAGAATACATATGATTTACTCTGGAAATAGTTGTGATATTTTGTTCGTGTACATAAATGATATTAAGTGTGTGTTATATGTGTAGTGCTTGTGTCTGGCTGAGTTTCTGCATGTCCATATGAGATGTCTATAGTAAAAAAAAGAGCTATAATTAGTTTTGTGTGTATGTCTTTTGCTGTCTTTGATTTAGTATTGAGAAATATTGCTTTATATACGTCGGTTTGTTTGCCTGTGTGTGTTTGTATGAGGTGTTGGAGTGTTGCGCGTGTGGCAGTAATTGTTGAACATGTAAAATAATGTGTTCCTCTGTCTCTTGTGTGTTTTTTCTACATAGTTGGCATTGTTTGTCTATGTATTGTCCCTGTGTTGTTGGAGTCATGCTGTATAATAACCTATCTGTGATTTCTCTAGCTGTTGGTGTTATGTGTTTGTTGTGTAGGTTTGAAAAGGTGCATGTGAAGTCAGACATGAAGTATTTGTATCCTCTTTTGATCCTAAGTGTGAGTGGTGGTGCTTGCTCTCTAACTAACTGTTTGTATATTGTGTGTGTTGTTTGCTGTATTAACTGTTCATGTCCTTGTATTGCCTGTATGCATGTCTGATAGAATGTTGGCAGTGTTCCCTGATAGTGTGCAGTTGCATTGTTAAGTGGTGTGAGGTGTTTGATGTTGTGGGCTATGTAGTATAGTGCTAGTCTGTGCTGTTCTGGGTGTCTGATGATTTTACCTATGTAACTTATTCTAAGTGACAGTATTTTTGTGTGGATGTCCTATAGTGCAATAGCCCCCTGTTTCTTGTCTTGTATGAGAGTTTTGTATTTTATGCTGGTGAAGATAAAGCATCTGGTTTGTTTGTTTATGTTTGTGACGGTCTGTTTGGGAGGATCCAGTACTGTCGCTAAGTATATTATTTTGGGTATTATGAATGTGTTGACTATTGTGCTTCTACCAAATATTGTGGATGTTTTATACCTATACCTATTTAACATGTCTGTGATATTTTTGGTCAGTGTGTGCCATGTCTGTGTGTGTGTTTCTGTGGTATCACATGGAAATGTGATCCCATACAGTTTCATGGTGTCTGTGTGTCTCAGATCTGGAGGGAATTCAGACTTTTGTTTCCACTTTCCCAGACCCATTATATATGATGTCTGTACATTTACTTTGGCTCCACTGCCTATTCCAAAATGGGTAAAGGTGTGGAGTATGTTCTTTATTGATGTGTTGCTAGTGGGAAAGAAAGCAGTGTCATCTGCATAAGCGATGAGCTTCTGCTCTCCTATCCCATGCAGGAAGGTGCTTTTAATACTAGTGTCTTGTCTTGTCTTCTCTAATAAAGGCTCTTGTGTGAGCACATACAGTAGTGGTGATAGGGGACAGCCCTGCCTTACAGATCTCGTGAGCCTGAAGCTGGCTGTCAGTGAATGGTTCACCAACACTTTGCTCTCAGGGTTTTTGTACAGGATCTGTATCCACTGCCTGTAATACTGTCCTATATTACAGTGTTCTAGTGTCCTATGCAGGTAAGTGTGGGATATTCTGTCGAAGGCCTTCTATTGATCCAGGGACAAGATGGAGGATGGACAGTCTTTCCCGTCTGTGTAGGTGATTATGTCTCTAATGAGGTTGGTGTGGTTATGTATATTTCTGTGTTTGACACTGCATTGTTGGTCAGGGTGTATTAGTGTTGGCATGACAGGTTTAAGTTTGTTGGTGAGTGATTTGGCGAGTATCTTATAGTCTGTGTTGAGTAAGGAAATTGGTCTGTAGTTCTTCAGTTGTGTTTTGTCGATGTTGTCTTTGCGTATGAGTGTGATGTAGGACATATTGCAACTGTCTGGAAGTTGTTTTTTTTTTTTGGTCAAAGGCTTCTTGATAGACTTTGAGGAGAAGATTGTCTAGGATAGGAAAGAAATGTTGGTAGAATTCTACTGTCAAACCGTCTGGTCCTGGAGTTTTGTCTTTGTTTAGTGTGCTTAGTGCCTATGTTATGTCTGTAGTGTCAGTTCTGTGTCCAGTGTGTCTCTGTCTGTGTCAGATAATTTCTTTGTGTACCGTAAGAAGTTGTCTTGTATATGTGTGTCGCCTGTCTCTGCTGTGAATAGTTGTGTATAGTGTTGTTGGAAAGCAGTCTCTATGTGTTGTGTTTCTGTCTGCATGTTTCCTTGCATGTCTGATATTTTGCTTATTTGTCTGTTACGTTGTACTCTCTGTTCCATTGCTAAATAGTGCCTCGTATGTGTCTCTTGTGTGATTGTGTTGAGCTTTGTTCTGAGAAGAGCACCCAGATATCTGTGTTGTTGGTGTTCTTCTAGTTGTGTTTCTAGTATGTGTGTGTTGCATTTCTGTCTGTCTGTTTTGTTAGTCGTATGGCTGTCTGTATGATACGTTCCTGTCTTAGTCTGTCTTTGTGGATCATGGTTGCTAAGTGTTGTGTTCTGCTTCGTATGGCGCTTTTTAGCAAGTCCCAGTATTGTTTCATGAATTTGCGTCCCATGGTCAAGGACGGTCAAAAATATATTTCCAGTGAGTCCAGTGAATACAGCGACTCAAGCTGACTTCATGCAAAAGGATAAAAACATTTAATATTATATTGCAAAGAAACAGAAAGTCCATTATTAACTTTTACGCATAAAAAAGTCATGTCAAAATTGCTTCATAAACATTGACGACTCCTTAAGTTTTGTCTGCCATTTATGCTATATTTAGTCGCTGCTAATTACTGTGAAGAGGATATCATAGACAATTAAAATTTCTAAATTTATTTAAATTGCATAATACATTTTTTTTATTTCGAGTAATGTCCCTTAACTGTTACGTTGTTATATCCCTTACTATTCTTGTACTTAATTGTGTTATTTTCATTGTGGTCAGTCCACAACCCGTTTAGACAGAATTGTTCATACAAGCAGTGATTAATCAACGCATTGCTAGCCTGTTGTTATGATAATTTACATATGCTGTAAGAGCCCAAGGATGTAAATATGTTAAGTAAAGTTTTATGATTTATTGTCATATGCATAATAACAATTTGTTAATATAGATTGTGAAATGCGGTGCCTTGGAGCGTGAGAAAACTATTTAAATACTTACAGAAATAATACTTTACTCATGAGGGAAGGACTACATAAGAGTAGTTGGCATAATTTTGGATCAAATGAGTGCTGGGGGCGGAAGGGGGGCGGGAGGGGTAATGGATTTTGGACAATCTCAGAGTATTATTAGTGACCCTCCTTGACAAATCTCTTGATATTAACATAATACACGCATATGCACCAACATCAGACAGTAAGAGGAACATAAATATATTTTATAATGAATTAGACATGGCGGTGGGCCAGTGTACACATTTTGAAATGACTGTCATACTGGTGGCAATGGCCTGGGTTCTAGGAATGAGAGAGGTGACAGATTAACGGCATGGTCAGAATACCAAGAAATGATAGGTAACACCTGGTTCACAATCAAATT
Source organism: Cepaea nemoralis (assembly GCA_014155875.1). Classification (NCBI taxonomy): domain Eukaryota; kingdom Metazoa; phylum Mollusca; class Gastropoda; order Stylommatophora; family Helicidae; genus Cepaea; species Cepaea nemoralis. The sequence goes on along the minus strand of JACEFZ010022679.1, from coordinate 160,456 downwards.
GATTACATACTGATTAGAAAGAGATTCAGAAGCAGTTTAGTAGCAGCAACAACTTCACCAGGAGTAGATGGACATAGTGACCATGTGCCAGTTATAGGAAATATGAGGTTAAGATTTCAAACCAAAAAAAAAAAACCCAAAGAAGTTAGACCTAACATTATTTGAAACAGAAGAGGAAATTAGAGAAAGGTACAATACTACTGTAAAGAACAGTTATAACGCCATGGAGATAATACAGATTTTGGTGAACAATAGGATATGTTGCAGGAATCAATCCAACAGACATCAAAAGAAATCATTTCACTTACACTTAGAATTGCATTAAAAAACAAAAAATAAATAAATGGATGACATATGAAATGTGGAAGATGGGTGAAAGAAGTAATAAAAAGCAAGCTAAGTGTCATGGACCCAATAACGTGTCTGACAGTGACAGACAGGAGACAGGAGAATAGGTCAGATAGCCTGGCCTCCTGCAGTAGGTTCGCGGAGTGCGAGCCAGGTGATCAGCAAGGGAAAGCCCCTGGCCACCGCACCGCATCACCCCGCACGGGTCTCACGAACTGTGAGCAGCCGTGAACTGTCCACACGTACCGCTGTTGGTCAGACGGTTTCAGGACAGCCAGACGGACAGACATAGGGCAGTGATAGTGTTTCGTGAGCGTTGAGTTATGGGTGTAATATTAATGGCATGGTTGAGTTGCGAAGCGAGCTGTGTTTAAACTGAGACAGCGTGAGAGCTATGTTTAAACTGAGACAGCGTGAGAGCTATGTTTAAACTGAGACAACGTGAGAGCTATGTTTAAACTGAGACAACGTGAGAGCTATATTTAAACTGAGACAGCGTGAGAGCTATGTTTAAACTGAGACAGCGTGAGAGCTATGTTATGCTACTATATTGATTTATTTCTTGTAAATGATGAATATCTTGTGATAATAATGTTGTACAAGTTGCGAGTTGCCAAGAGCGCAACTTCTGTGAGTTTGCTCATACACGTGGGTTTGTAAATAAAACGTCTAAACTGTTGGTGTCGTGCGTGAAAGTGTCATTCTTGAATACGTGTATGTGTTTCACCTCTGTCTTGAGATACGAGCCAGAAGTATGTCTAATTGAGACCTTGACAGGGAGTGAACAAGTGAATATGTATCAATATAGTACACAACAATATATAGTCAATATATAATAAGAACAATGGGAAACAAATATCCTGTTGAGACCTGAATTCTTAAAAAATACTAGAAACAATACTCAGCTGCCGATGATGTTCGGAGCCCTATCTGTACTTTAGTTCTTTCACCAAAACAAAAAAAAAAGGGGGGGGGGGGGGGGGTTAGCAGGGCTTATTGAGACTCGCTTCGTGGTTAACATATGGCTACCAATCTGGTTGCTAGGGAGAGAAAAATATTAGTAGGTGTTCCATGCAACTGGTGTTGTGTGTGCGCTGGTCAGGTTGTCTGTGTAAAGGTTTGTATGTAATCAGTCGTGTATGGATGTGTAATTTCTGCTGTCAGTGGTCGTAGATCAGTCTAATAATATAAATATATTTTACTTTTTTTATTTCAACCACTCTTCTTTCTATCTCTATTAGTAATAACGTCAGAGATAACTTTCTTACAAAGAGCTGCCTTCGTTCAATCTTTTTCTGCGTACAACTCAAAATCACATGGGCGACCCCTGTTCATGCTCTACTTTGTATACAGTTACATTACAGTGAAGATCACGCTACGTTCATTCACTATTATACATATGTTTCCAATCACGTTCATTCACTATTATACATATGTTTCCAATCACGTGCATTCACTATTATACATATGTTTCCAATCACGTTCATTCATTATTATACATATCTTTCCAATCACGTTCATTCACTATTATACATATGTTTCCAATCACGTTCATTCACTATTATACATATGTTTCCAATCACGTTCGCTCTGTATGTTACATCTAGTTCAAAGCCGTATGAACAAGTTACATTCACTCCATTATACATACGGTTCAAAACCGGAAAAGAAACCCACGTGTAATCTCTCTATATCACGTTGCTGTTCAAATCACCGTGACGAGCACCCACGTACACTCCCTGTCAATGTCTCAATTAGACATACTTCTGGCTCGCATCTCAAGACAGAGGTGAAACACATACACGTATTCAAGAATGACACTTTCACGCACGACACCAACAGTTTAGACCTTTTATTTACAAACCCACGTGTATGAGCAAACTCACAGAAGTTGCGCTCTTGGCAACTCGCAACTTGTACAACATCATTATCACAAGATATTCATCATTTACAAGAAATAAATCAATATAGTAGCATAACATAGCTCTCACGCTGTCTCAGTTTAAACATAGCTCGCTTCGCAACTCAACCACGCCATTAATATTACACTCATAACTCAACGCTCACGAAACACTATCACTGCCCTATGTCTGTCCGTCTCGCTGTCCTGAACCCGTCTGACCAACAGCGGTACGTTTGGACAGTTCACGACTGCTCACAGTTCGTGAGACCCGTGCGGGATGATGCGGTGCGGTGGCCACGGGAATTCGCCTGCTTGCCACCTGGCTCGCCCTCCGCAAACCTACTGCAGGGGGTCAGGCTATCTGACCTATTCTCCTGTCTTCTGTCTGTCACTGTCAACAGGTTATTGGGCCCATGACACTAGATACGAATATAATGCAATACATAAAGAAATAGTACGAATGCAAAACAAATGCAAAGTGGTTAAAAGAGTCTGGCTGAATCAACAGTGCATGGAGATTAGGACAAACTAGGGAAAATACTCACCTTCCATGTATCACCAAATAAATACAATAATAGGTAGAAAAACCACGAACTATCACTGGATGTTTAAAATCGAGGAGCGGTGTAATATTGATGGGACAAGATGTTATAGTCAATGGATGGAACACACCGCTGTTACTGCGAATAATTATGACAAGAATAAGAAAGAAGCTTACAACAGAAAAATTGCAGTCTTGTGTCATGGCATGGAAGGGAGTCAACATACGATTTGTCCCATGCAATTGGAGATCGCAATATGTCAAGGTACATGATCGCCGGCGCAAGCCAGAAAGGCACTGGATGATGATAATGATGACATCATCATCATAAAGTGCCGTGCCGGCTGGCGTAGGCGTTCATGGCTCTCCATAGATCTCGGTCTTTGGTTTTCTGGATCAACTCTGCTGCTGATATTCCTCCATGCCACCGTCTCAATCCATCCAGCATCATTTCTCTTGGTCTGCCTCTGCCTCTCTTCCCCTCAATCTTTCCAGTTGTTACGATGTTCTCCAATGCCTCTCTTCTCATCACGTGACCGAAGAAAGATGTTTGTCTCTGTCTTATTGTTGAATATAATGTTCTAGTTTCATTAGCCTGTATAAGGCAGTCGTCGTTAGTTACTCTGGCAGTCCAAGGAATTCGCAACATTTGTATCAGGAACCACATCTCTGTTGCTTCTAATTTCTTCTTAATTTGTTCATTTAGATTCCAAGATTCACTGCCATACAGCAAAACTGGTTCTACATAGCATTTCAGCACACTCTTTCTTACATTCAGTGATAGTGACTTATTGCATAAGATACTCTTCATTTTCTGAAATGCGGCCTTTGCCTGCCCTATTCTGCTCCTAATCTCTGTTGTACATCTTCCATCTGATGTTATAAATGCCCCTAGGTATCTACAATTATCCACTTGGTTAATGATTTGTCCTTCTATTTGTATGTCACATTTTGGTGTCACCATTTTCTTTGATATTACCATTGTTACTGTTTTCTTGATATTCAAGGAGAGTCCTTTCCTTGCACTCTCTGTTACTACAACGTCTAATAATTGTTGTAGGTCTGTTGAATTATCCGCCACCAATACTGTGTCATCTGCATAGCGTATATTATTTATATTATGACATCCAACTAGTATTTCTGGCATCTCTTTGATCTCTCTCATTATTACTTCGCTATACAGGGAGAAAAGATCTGGTGACAAGACACACCCCTTTCGTACTCCTAGCTTTATCTGTTCGTAACTACCCTCTTTATTTCCAATTTTAATTGCTGCTACTTGGTTCCAGTAAACATTCTTTATTATTCTTAAATCTTTTCTATCAATGTTGATATCTTCCGATATTTTAATCAGTTCATCATGTTTTACGTTATCAAATGCCTTAGTATAATCTATGAAGCACAAATATATGTCTCTCTGTTTCTCTATTGACCTTTCTATTAGTGTCCGTAGTGTATAAATTGCATTGTTTGTGCCCTTTCTGTCGTAAGTTATTCCTTCTTACTTTAGTGTCGTCCCTGGAGTGAGGGGAATCAACACCCACATTTTTATTAACCCAATATTATTGTCCTAGAGAAACCACCAGACTCCGTCCACATCACTCCCTCAGCCTGTCAAAGACTGAAGGATAGGGAGCCGAGGTCTGCCTTAAGATAGAAGACCACCGGGAAGAGTGGTCAACCTCAAGTAGATTAGAGGTAACACAGTGCCCCGATATGAGGGCAGGGTAGGTGATAGGAAGGGGGACTATTAACTAGTTCTCTCATGAGACACGGAGGCGTCGACCAGATAGTTAGCACTCTGGTCACGACAGAATCACGCCTACGTGATAGCCACGAAGAAGGGATTGCCACTCAATAGGAAACGGCTGCTATACGCGTGCTGAGTGTAACAGCACGCAAAAAGCCGAAGGGCGTACAAGGTCCTTCCGCGTGCTGTGTAGCGACGCGTGTAGGAAAGTGAGACTGGGGACTGACTTCGTAGCGAGTGCACCGTTTAGTGTCGATAGGGGTTTTTCTGTAGCCAAATAGATAGATATTAGCAATAGGGTTAGGAAACTAGTGATAGGCAATTCTGTGGCTTTGTGTGTGATTTGATAGCGACTGTTTTGTAAATGTAAAGAGCCAACGGCAATAAAATGTATCATCCATTTCCTCTCACACGACTTGCAAGTTCCTTGTGTGGTGCGAGAGAAGTAATCCTATGATGCCTGAAACATCGGTTGATGACAGGCGAGGATTAACGTGGTGTCAGAAGTGTGGCTTGGACGAAAGTTCAAGCTAATACACTCACCCACGGCTCTAGACTAAGGTTACAAGTAGTGAATTACAGCGTTTAATTTGTGTCAGTGACTGATGACGTGTGCAGACTAGAACAAGTTGCGAGCTGAGCTGTGCCTATCGTGACAAAATAATGTTTATTTGTGTTTATTGAAATATTATGTACTTAAATCATGTGTTCTTCGAAGTTGTAAGTATTGATATTATGATTTTTTCTCATTTAATTATATATTTACTTATTTGTTTATGAATAATTATCAAATATGATTCATGGCGGAGCGATACACAAGCCGGCGACATTATCGATTTTTGCAAGCTAAAAATAGCGCTGCGCCTCTGATGTATTGCGATTGACAAGCAGTTGTTTTACGCCAGTTGCATTCAGCATCTGATTGTTTACAAATCGCCAAGCTGCTGCCCGCCTGAATCTGTGCTTTATATTAACGATTATTTATTCATTTAAGTTATTGAATGATTATATTTATTTATTTACACATTATTATTACATTTATATTTATTTCAAAGCAGTTATTGATTATTTTTTTTCGTACTTTTTCTATTTCTTTACCGTCGCGATGGCACTACTTTTGGCTATGCAAATTAGACTTGGTCTGCACAACACTTCCATAGATTAAACTAGATTAGGGACGAAAGGCATAAAACGTTAGAACGAAGACAGGACATTGACAATTAATATTAATTTAAATACATTGTATTTGTCCGGGGGCATGTCATTGTCATTGTACCGATTTGTCAAAAATAATATGTCGTTTGCAATTTGTTAATTGGTGCTGCTCTTGTGAACCAGGGTGAACAACAACTGAGTAAAAAAGTAACTCGTGTGTATGCCGCAGTGCCAAACGATTGCACCTGAGTAACCAAACGATTGTACTTGATTTTCTACAACGTGAAGATGAGTATATCCTACGTATTTGGCATGCAATGTGATTAATAATGCATCTCTTTTTCAGCTTGTGATGCATTAGCATATTTTTGTGCTCTGTTTTTCAGGAAAAAAATTTTTTTCCAGGTTATAAACTAGCAGTACAATTTGTAGTGCTCAGAGATTAAAGAACATAACATATCTAAGATAAATAAGCCTTATCTAAGATAAATAATTGAATACATAGTCGAGTGCCTGTCAAATCTATCTAATCTCCCAACAACATGGCAACGTTAGATGACTTTATAAAAGCTGGCAAGGAGTTACAATACACGGGAAAGGAGCTAGAACTATATGCTGATCAAAAATTTAAGGAAGCAAAAGATGCTGAGAGAGATGAACGTGCACGAGAAAGAGAACAGGAAAGACAACATCAATTAGAAAGGGAAGCACGAGAAAGACAACACCAAAAGGAGATTAAGCAACAACAGCTAGAACATGATAAGGAGATTAAGCAACAACAGTTAGATCAGGAAAAAGAATTAAAGCAAAAGCAATTAGATCAGGAGAAAGAATTAAAACAAAAAGACTTAGAAATAAAACAAAGAGAAATAGATGAAATGGCAAGAGTGAAAGAAAAACAAATACAAGTTGAATCAGAGACACAGTTAAAGATGAAAGGTATGGATGTGGACTCACGCGTAGAGATCTCTGCTACTAAATTAAAAAGTCAACAAGAAGAAAATAAGTTCAATAAATACAAAAATATTATCAAACCATTCTGTAAAGAAGATTCCATATCAGCCTGGACAGAAAATGTCGAGTATCAGTTTAAATACCACCAAGTTCCAATAAAGATGTGGGCTATGATTTATATGAAGAACCTGAGTGGTGAGCCCCTTAAAGTGATAGAATCTATACCAACTGATCTTAGATCTAACTATCAGTACATCCATGATAGGATAATGCAACACTTTTTACTTGATGCCCCTGGATATCAGGTTCAGTTCTCAAATTTAAAACCAAAACCTAGTGAGACTTTCATTGATTACGTCTCAAATGTCCAAAGTGTACTAAATAGGTGGCTTAACGCAGCTAACATAGGAAAAGACTTTGATAAACTTAAAAATCTAATAGCCATGGATAAAGTCATATCCACTATACCATCTCCTTTTGCTAAATTCCTGCAGCAGTCAGACATTGAGACCATAGAACAATTTGAAAAGAAAGGCTCTGCATATTTTTCTTCAAATAGAGATATTTTTAAGACTTCAGATAGCAACTCTGAAATAGTTTCTTTTGTAAAGGACCAACCTAAAAACTATCAGAGTAATAGAAAACCATTTCATAAAGTCGACAAGAAAGATAAGAAAGTGTCAAAATGTATCTACTGTCAACTTTTGCATGACACTTATTCTATGTGTGACAAATCGCCTAATTATCCGGCACATCTTGAGAATGTCATTAAGAAGCAACAAAACAAAAGAACTGCATACAGGCGTGCAGTCAAATGCTTCTTCTGTTCCAGCTACGGCCATTATTCAAATAAGTGCCTGGGCCACCAACGTATGAAAGCCAACAATGCTATTTTGATTGATACATCTTCTGATAGTGGTAGTGAGACTGAGTGTGAAGTTGAGAATGTAATACCTTTTAAGCAATCTGAAGATGTTTGTTGTGTGAATGATGTATTAATCTTTGACAATTGTGACCAATGTCACCAATTTCATGCAGACGGCAAACTTACATGTGGGCATATTGTAACATCCTCTGTAGAGAATGCAAATGCAGTTATAGCCTCCAGAGGCAATCTATTGTTTCACTCTGCAATGGTCAATGAGAAGCCATGCCGATGTCTGCTTGACAGTGGGAGCTCTATTATTGGTGTGAAAAAGGAACTTGTTAATCCAAAGGATTATACTGGTGACTCTGTAAAATGCCGGACTTTCTCTGGTAATATAGAAACCTATCCTCTGGCAAGAGCCCGTATAAACACCCCGTTCCTTTCTGGTACCTTTACATGTGCAATTCTAGACAACCCTTGCACTGATTTAATTCTTGGGTGTCTACCCCAGCTAAGGCACTGTACAGATGAAGAAATATCTGTCTGGGAGGAGAAGAATGGTTTCACTCCAGTGAACAGTACAGATATCCTCAAACATCACAGTCCTAATAAAAGTGCTAGACCCATAATACTTGAAACTGATCAAGACGTAACGGTGCTACTACCAGACAAGCAGAATAAAATGGTAACTTCATGGCAAGGGCCTTTCAAGGTGATACATCAAATTTCAGATGTTGACTATGAAATATCGATAAACGGACACTTAAAGATATTCCATGTCAACATGTTGAAACCTTACTTTTCACGACAAGAGACAGAAGTAGAGACAGACGAACACAATGCATCGACACCTAGTGATGAGACGACAGACGTACACAACGCAACTACACTAGTTAGCGAGACTTGCAAATCCGACGAGGTGCATACACTTAATGAGAATACAGAATACGCACTTAGCACCACTACCGTACTGAATCAGGTAGACGACGACGGAATGGAACTACCTGTTCCCATTGTAGACAAGACTGCAACATTGGATAGCATACGGATAGAACAGGGACTAACAGACGGTCAACGACGACAATTAATAGAATTAGTGACGGAGTATAAAGACATATTTTCTGACATTCCAGGTAGGACGGACAGAATCGAGCACTCCATTCTTCTTTCAGACTCTAAGCCTATCAAATGCAGGCCGTACTCTATCCCACTCAGCTATAGAGAAAATCTAAATAAGGAAATTCTTAATTTAGAAGCTAGTGGGATCATTCAGAAATCTACATCTAAGTACTCCTTTCCAATAGTCCTTGTTAAGAAAAAAGACTCCACAATTCGTTTGTGTGTGGACTATAGAAAACTCAACAACGTCACTAAGATCGACGCAGAACCAATTCCTTCCTGCGAAGATCTTATTCTTGACATGTCCACCTCCAAAATCTTTTCTAAATTAGATCTGACTAAGGGATATTGGCAGGTCCCTATGCAGACTAAATCCATTCATCTTACTGCTTTTTCAACACCTTTAGGACTTTACGAGTGGCGTTTTCTTCCTTTTGGACTTCGAAACGCCCCTGCCACTTTCGTACGCTTAACAAGGGATCTACTTCATGGAGTGACGAATACAGTGACGTATATAGATGATATATGTGTCCATACAGATGACTGGACAACACACTTACTGAAACTAAGACATGTCTTCGATAGGTTGCGACTCTTCGGTCTCACTGTCAAACCGAGCAAAGTCGAATTGGGCCTACAGGAAATTGATTTTTTGGGTCATGTCATTTCACAAGGTCAACTTAAAACTGACAATAGAATTATTACCAAAATTATGAACCTGACCATGCCTACAACAAAGAAGCAGGTCAGAAGCCTTTTGGGTTTAGTAAATTACTATAGCAAGTTCATACCAAACTTAGCTGAAATTACAAGTGTATTTTCAAATGTTTTAAAAGCATCTGTAAAATTAGATGTCAAAGATGCATTATTAATTTCTGCATTGTCAAAATTGAAAATCCTGTTTAGTAATGTACCAATCCTCCGCCTGCCTAATCCTGGGCTCGTTTATTATCTTAGGACAGATGCCAGCATGATCTCCATCGCTGCAGTATTAGGCCAATTTTATGATGGCATCTTCCATCCGATTTGCTACGTGAGCCGCAAGATCACACCTGCTGAGTCCAGATATTCCATATCAGAGTTGGAAGCCCTTAGCGTCATCTATGCGGTGAGGAAGCTGCATCGATTTCTAGCGGGTGTTCACTTCGTTGTCCAGACTGACAACTCCCGAATCACGGTCATACAAAGTGGTGTCCATCGGAATGACCGTATCTACATGTGGTCGTTAATACTCCAAAATTATACTTTTAGTATAGAGCATATTAAGGGTACGGACATTCTGGCTGATACCCTGAGTCGACCATCTGAGGTAGAAATACCGGAGATTCCACATGAGAATGTAGAGTAATAAAGGGTAGAGTAGTACATTAGAATATTCTATGTGATGTAGATTACGAATACATAGACATTATGTTCTGAACCATGTACTAAGAACAGTGAACTACCATATGTCCGTAGACATCAAGATAAGAACTGTGCTTCGAAAACAAGGATATCACCGTGTGAACTAAGACAGCTCGTTACATTCTACGCTCCATATATGTGCCGGTGAACCATATGTGTAAGCATAGAAGAACAGTGTCAGAACAGTACATAAATAACAGACACGAAAATACTTGTCTACGACACCAACGAACTCTACAGGTGCAATTCCCATAGGACACAAGTATGACTGTGCAATGTAATTAATATACTCAGGCCAATTGTGTATATATATCATGCCTATGAAATCAATTTCTAAACATTAAGGCCACAACTAACCTGAGGTAATTGAATACCATGTATATATAAACTTATTGTGATATGTATTATAACATTTTAATATAGTGATAAATTAGAGTTAGATTAGGTCACTCTAAGATACATTTGGATTTAGGAAATATAATAGTTTTCATTTTTTTTATTAGTTTAGATAGATCATTAATTTACCCAATTACTTAGCTTAAAATTAGATTAGGATAGTAATTTAGACTTAATAACATCTAATTATAAACTAGAATTAAAGCTTAGATAGTAATAGTACCATTTAGTTTGTTACATTTCATTTAGTTTCACTCCATTTGAGTTCATTCCATCTTAATGAACCAGTCCATTTAACAAACTTATTCACTTAGTATTATGATTAGTTTACACCGTATAAGATAAAAGGATTATACACATAAACATACATCATTTACACCATTTAGAGTAAAAATATCAATCATATATTGTTTTTCATTTAAAAACATTATTTATAATTACCCACAGCAATTAAAATGGGAAATAAAGAGGGTAGTTACGAACAGATAAAGCTAGGAGTACGACAAGGGTGTGTCTTGTCACCAGATCTTTTCTCCCTGTATAGCGAAGTAATAATGAGAGAGATCAAAGAGATGCCAGGAATACTAGTTGGAGGTTATAATATAAATAATATACGCTATGCAGATGACACAGTATTGGTGGCGGATAATTCAACAGACCTACAACAATTATTAGACGTTGTAGTAACAGAGAGTGCAAGGAAAGGACTCAACTTGAATATCAAGAAAACAGTAACAATGGTAATATCAAAGAAAATGGTGACACCAAAATGTGACATAGAAATAGAAGGGAAAATCCTTAACCAAGTTGATAATTTTAGATACCTAGGGGCATTTATAACATCAGATGGAAGATGTACAATAGAGATTAGGAGCAGAATAGGGCAGGCAAAAGCCGCATTTCATAAAATGAAGAGTATCTTATGCAATAAGTCACTGTCACTGAATGTAAGAAAGAGAGTGCTGAAATGCTATGTAGAACCAGTTTTGCTGTATGGCAGTGAATCTTGGAATGTAAATGAACAAATTAAGAAGAAATTAGAAGCAACAGAGATGTGGTTCCTGAGACGAATGTTGCGAATTCCTTGGACTGCCAGAGTAACTAACGACGACTGCCTGAAACAGGCTAATGAAACTAGAACATTATATACAACAATAAGACAGAGACAAACAGCTTTCCTCGGTCATGTGATGAGAAGAGAGGCATTGGAGAACATCGTAACAACTGGAAAGATCGAGGGGAAGAGAGGCAGAGGTAGACCAAGAGAAGTGATGCTGGATGGATTGAGACGGTGGCATGGAGGAATATCAGCAGCAGAGTTGATCCAGAAAACCAAAGACCGAGATCTATGGAGAGCCATGAACGCCTACGCCAGCCGGCACGGCACTTGATGATGATGATGATAATTACCCATGTTAGAAAGGTACATAAGTTATTACATTTCACATTACCCATTTCAGAAAGGTACATAACTCATCTCACATCAATTTCATTTTAAATAGTTAGATTACTTCCCTTAAATTAGATGACAGTAGGTAACACATTAAATCCATATTTATAGAGCTATTAGTAATATGTCATTATTTAGAGTATTATTTCAGTAGAATGTAGTTATTAATAATACCAGGGGACAAACCATCAAACCCTTTCTCTTACATGTAAATATGTTGTAAATACATGACTCGTGCAGCAATTTACTCACAGTCATGAAGCTCAACTTTGTCAAACTGAGCCAAACTTGTACAGTGTCACTCCAAGGTTTTTAAATAATTGTGAGGGTAAAAGATGTGTGACAGAAGTGTGAAAATGAGAGCATATGTAAATTATACACGAGAGAGTGAGATCAGTCAGCGGATTTTTTCTGCCGCTCAACGCGACTTTTTATTTGTTGTTTGCGTCAAGTGTTTGCTTTCAATGTTGAAAATGTGCTGTGTTGAATGTATTGTGTGTAGTTTAGTGTAGATCTTAGAGAAAGTATTTTAAGTCCCATAAGACGGAAACGTAGTCACGAATTAGTGTGATACACTTGTTTGTGGCCACTTTTAACCGAATGATGGCACTTGAAAACTAACTTACATGCACATGATAGATAGACACATAGGTTAGAAATTAGATTATACTATTAGTTAGATTCAAACACGCAAACATCCAGGAAAACAAACATGTAAATTACATACATTTTTGGTAAATCAAAGGGAGATAACTCTGCGGTCAGGGGACACAATAGACAACGAAACTCTAACTTAACAGTGAAAGATAACTTTACACGCGGAAGCGAGATGGGTAAAGCCTGTCGCACACAGCTTGTGTAATGGTTGTTTAATATTATATGGGGGACATGAAGCAATTCATGTGTTGACCCTAAGAAAGTCAACTTTGTATGGGTAGTGAGTTAATTTACTATTTGAGGGCAGGTCTTATAAGACAACGGTCCGGTTCAGACATACCTCTAATTAATATGATATTGCGATTGAGAATAGGGCTCACGCCAACCAGACAAGTTTGTGGCGATTGCCAGTAGCCAAGTAAAGTGATACTACATTGTGACAATAGTCAGTAGAAGTCTATTCAGTTACCCAAAACCAGGTTATCAAACAGTCTTTGACAAAAAATTAGATACACTAATTTTTAGAAACCTCTTGCGTGAACCAATGAGTCAAAGTTGATGACGCAACACAGGAGGGGAGGGTGTGTGTCAAAGACTGAAGGATAGGGAGCTGAGGTCTGCCTTAAGATAGAAGACCACCGGGAAGAGTGGTCAACCTCAAGTAGATTAGAGGTAACACAGTGCCCCGATATGAGGGCAGGGTAGGTGATAGGAAGGGGGACTATTAACTAGTTCTCTCATGAGACACGGAGGCGTCGACCAGATAGTTAGCACTCTGGTCACGACAGAATCACGCCTACGTGATAGCCACGAAGAAGGGATTGCCACTCAATAGGAAACGGCTGCTATACGCGTGCTGAGTGTAACAGCACGCAAAAAGCCGAAGGGCGTACAAGGTCCTTCCGCGTGCTGTGTAGCGACGCGTGTAGGAAAGTGAGACTGGGGACTGACTTCGTAGCGAGTGCACCGTTTAGTGTCGATAGGGGTTTTTCTGTAGCCAAATAGATAGATATTAGCAATAGGGTTAGGAAACTAGTGATAGGCAATTCTGTGGCTTTGTGTGTGATTTGATAGCGACTGTTTTGTAAATGTAAAGAGCCAACGGCAATAAAATGCATCATCCATTTCCTCTCACACGACTTGCAAGTTCCTTGTGTGGTGCGAGAGAAGTAATCCTATGATGCCTGAAACATCGGTTGATGACACAGCCCAAGGACACCTTCTCCTCACTCTTGTTCACCTCTGTATCATGCCCCCTCTCACTCCTCCCCAACACAACATACTCCACAACTCTAGCTTTACAAATACATACAAAATAGTTTATTAAGCAAAGAGTATGTGTGGGAGAAGTGTGTGTGTAATGTGTAGAATGTATGTCGAATTCTAGTGTGTCTGTAGATTCAGAGCAGCAGATCAGGAGCCAAGTCAGATTATCATCACAGCAAGGGTACGCCACAGCATGATAGCTTAGTACGTGTACATCTCACCCGGTGATGCGTCCATTCTTCCAGACGTTGACTTTCTCCGAGATCCACTGGGTCGACTAGATGCATGATCCTCTAAGAATGGTTATTGTATATCTCCAATCCTGGATCTGTCACTCACTATAACGACTAAGGTCCCTATAACTCAAATAAGTACGGATCACTGTACAGAGAAACTAAGTTTCAATGTCACCGGTCTCACATTTGTTCTAATCCATGTTCATAGATTGTAACACACAAACTGTAACGTACTTCTTCACTGCACTAAATTATTCCACGAGAAATTCATGTTCAAGATTCTTCTCTAGACTAACTTATTCCACGAGAACTTCATGTCAAAATGTCTTTCTCTAGACTCTATTGTTCAGTTATATGTGGTGAAGAAAAGAGTATCACCCACCCTGGGTAAATCCCTCTGGTAAATGAGTCGTTTAATGTCTTACTCCACTGAGCCATTTTCGTATGGACCCTCTGGATCCTAGGCCTAGCCTAAACAATGCTGATTTTTATTTCTCCTTGGTATTTATTCCTCTTATAAAATAAAGTGAATGTTAGTTGGATGTTCTTCTTAAGGCGAGTTTACCGCCATCAAACTCAGTGTAGAGCTTCCTCATAGACGTAGGGGAGCCTGTCAGAGAAAGAGACCACATCTGGTGAAGGCCGCCTGATACTAATCCCTACTAGCTGAATGTAGGCCGACTGCCTTGCTCAGAGAGTTATCAGTGAACTAACCTCTGTCAAGGATCAGAGTGGCTCATCCCTTAATTATGAATCAGGTTAAGACAAGGAAAGATCAATAACGGAGTGCAGAACCCCAGTGGGCAACCCACTGAAAGATCCCACCATTGGACACTTTCCCCACCATTAATCCTTGCCTGTCAACAACTCATGTGTCAGGCATCATCGGATTACTTCTCCCACACCACACAAGAAACTTGCAAGTCGTGTGAGAGGAAATGAATGATACATTTTATTGCCGTTGGCTCTTTACATGTACATAACAGTCGCTATCAAACCACACACAAAGCCACATAATTGCCTATCACTAGTTTCCTAAACCCTATTGCTAATCTCTATCTACTTGGCTACACAAAACTCCTATCAACACTAAACGATGTGCTCGCTACAAAGTCAGTCCCCAGTCTGACTTTCTTCCTCGCGTGGCTACACAGCACGCGGAAGGACCTTGATGCGTCCTTCGGCTTTTTGCGTGCCGTTACACTTAACACGCTTATATTAGCTGTCTCCTGTTGAGTGGCAATCGTGGCTATCACGTAGGCGTGATTCTGTCGTGACCAGAGTGCTAACTATCTGGTCGACGTCTCCGTGTCTCATGAGAGAACTAGTTAATAGTCCCCCATTCTATCACCTACCCTGCCCTTATATCGGGGCACTGTATTACCTCTAATCTACTTGAGGTTGACCACTCTTCTCGGTGGTCTTTTATCTTGAGGCAGACTTCCGGCCTCTATGTTTCAGTCTTTGACACACACCCTCCCCTCCTGTGTTGCGTCATCAACTTTGACTCCTTGGTTGTTACGCAAGAGGTTTCTAAAAAATTAGTGTATCTAATTTTTGTCAAAGACTGTAGATAACCTGGCTTTGGGTAACTCAATAGACTTCTACTGACTATTGTCACAATGTAGTATCACTTTACTTGGCTACTGGCAATCGCCACAAACTTGTCTGGTTGGCGTGAGCCCTTTTCTCAATCGCAATATCATATTTATTAGAGGTATGTCTGAACCGGACCGTTGTCTTCTAAGACCTGCCCTCAAATAGTAAATTAACTCACTACCCATACAAAGTTGACTTTCTTAGGGTCAACACATGAATTGCTTCATGTCCCCCATATAATATTAAACAACCATTACACAAGCTGTGTGCGACAGGCTTTACCTATCTCGCTTCCGCGTGTAAAGTTATCTTTCACTGTTAAGTTAGTGTTTCGTTGTCTATTATGTCCCCTGACCCGGAGTTATCTCCCTTTGATCTACAAAAAATGTATGCAATTTATATGTTTCTTTTTCTGGATGTTTGCGTGTTTGGATCTAACTAATAGTATAATCTAACTTCTAACATGTGTATCTATCTATCATGTGTATGTAAGTTAGTTCTCAAGTGCCATAATTCGGTTAAATGTGGCCACAAACAAGTGTATAACACTAATTCGTGACTACGTTTCCGTCTTATGAGACTTAAAATACTTTCTCTAATATCTACCACATTCAACACCGCACATTTTCAACATTGAAAGCAAACATTTGACGTTTAAATGAGCCTGAATTCTGGCCCTGGTTTTGTCGTATGCAAGGTGACCAGCAAACGGTGACTCATGTGCAAACTTTAGCACAGTTAGGCGGTGTTGTACAGGTAACACCGTTTGCTGAATCTAATGGTTACCAGTTGTATAATACCTAGTAAGAATGCCATTATTAAGTTTAAAGAACCATGATACGGTTTTGGTCACTTTGGCTCTTTCTTTCAATAATTTTAACTATGGAGACACACTAGGATCAGCTTTCTGCTGTTCTATGAATTTTTGTCTGTTGGTATCATCTGTGCTAGTTGGAGAAAGCAACAGTAGTCTCTCATCTTGTAGTGTGTCTTGATGTTTTACAGTGTCTGCTCTGGTTGTTGCATTAGCTGCATTTAATTCTTCCCATGCAGCTATTTCATCGCTAGTACATTGTTTCAATTGGGGTAAGCAACCCAAAATTAAATCAGTACAAGGGTTGTCAAGTATTGCACAAGTAAAGGTACCAGAAAGGAAAGGAGTGTTAATACGGGCTTTGGCCAAAGGGTACATTTCAATGTTACCCGAAAAGGTTCGGCATTTGACAAAGTCACCTGTATAATCACCTGGACTCACCAGTTCCTTTCTAAGACCAATAAGGGTGCTGCCGCTGTCCAGCAAACATTGGCATGGTCTATCGTTGACCATTGCATTGTGGAACATCAAATTGCCTCTGGAGGCTAATGCTGCATTTACATTCTCAGTTGAGAATGGTTCTGTATATCCACATTCTAATTTTCCGTCTGCATGAAATTGGTGACACCGTTCACAACTGTCAAAGCTTAACATATCGTTTACACAACACACATCTTCAGATTGGCTAATAGGTAAGTCATTTTCAACATCACACTCAGTCTCACTACCACTATCAGAAGATGTATCAATCAAAATAGCATTGTTGGCTTTCATACGTTGGCGGCCAAGGCACTTATTTGAATAATGGCCGTAGCTGGAACAAAAGAAGCATTTGATTGCACGCCTGTATGCAGATCTTTTGTTTTGTTGCTTCTTAATAACATTTTCAAGATGTGCCGGATAGTTTGGCGATTTGTCACACATAGAATAAGTAAGTGTCATGCAAAAGTTGACAGTAGATACATTTTGCCTCTTTCCTATCTTTCTTGTCGATTTTCTGAAAGGGTTTTCTATTACTATGATAGTTTTTAGGTTGGTCTTTCACAAAAAAAAACTACTTCAGAGTCATTTGAAGTCTTAAAAATATCTCTATTTGAAGAAAATATGCAGAGCCTTTCTTTTCAAACTGTTCTATGTTCTCAATGTCTGACTGCTGCAGGAATTTAGCAAAAGGAGATGGTATAGTGGATATCACTTTATCCATGGCTATTAAATTTTTAAGTCTGTCAAAGTCTTTTCCTATGTTAGCTGCTTTAAGCCACCTATCTAGTACACTTTGAACATTTGAGACGTAATCAATGAAAGTCTCACTAGGTTTAGGTTTTAAATTTGAGAACTGAACCTGATACCCAGGGGCATCAAGTAAACAATGTTGCATTATCCTATCATGGATGTACTGATAGTTAGATCTAAGGTCAGTTGGTATTGATTCTATCACTTTAAGGGGCTCACCACTCAGGTTCTACATATGAATCATAGCCCACATCTCTATTGGAACTTGGTGATATTTAAACTTATACTCGACATTTTCTGTCCAGGCTGATATGGAATCTTCTTTACAATATGGTTTGATAATGTTTTTGTATTTGTTGAACTTATTTGCTTCTTGTTGACTTTTTAGTTTAGTAGCAGAGATCTCTGCGTTTGAGTCTACATCCATACCTTTCATCTTTAACTGTGTCTCTGATTCAACTTGTATTTGTTTTTCTTTCACTCTTGCCATTTCATCTATCTCTTTTTGCTTTAGATCTAATTCTCTTTGTTTAATTTCCTTATCTTGTTCTAATTGATTTAGCTTAATTTCCTTATCATGTTCTAGCTGTTTTTGTTTTATCTCCTTATCATGTTCTCGTTCTCGTGCCCGTTCGTCTCTCTCCGCATCTTCTTTTCGTATACGTTCAGCTGTCTCAGCATCTTTTGCTTCTTTAAATTTCTGATCAGCATAATGTTGTAGCTCTTTACCTGTGTATTGTAACTCTTTACCAGCTTTTATAAAATCAGTTAGAGTCGCCATGTTATTTGGTAATTGGCTAGCGTTGACCCGCACTGAGCTCTTTAATCACTTATTTATCTTTGATATGTTATGTTTCTTATGATCTGAGCACTATAAATTGTACTCTTTGTTTATAACCTGGAAAATTTTATCCTGAAAAAACAGAGTACAAAATATGCTAATGCATCACAAGCTGAAAAAGAGATGCACTATTAATCACATTGCATGCCAAATATATTGAGTATACTCAACTTAATGTTCCCGAGAATCAGGAACACCAATCCGACAATACAGGTCACCTCGTTTGACACTTCGGTATACACACGAGTTTTCTAATCAGCTGTTGTTCACCCTGGTTCACAGAGCAGCAACAATTAACAAATAGTAAACGACATATTATATTCGACAATTTGGTACAATCACAATGACATGCCCACGAACAAACAGAATATAGTTTACTTATTATTTAATGTCAATGTCCTGTCTTCGTTCTAACGTTTTATGCTTTTCGTTACTAACCTAGTTTAATCTATGGAAGTGTTGTGCAGACCAAGTCTAATTTGCATGGCCAAAAGTAGTGCCATCGTGACGGTAAACAAATAGAAAAAGTACCAAAAAAATTCAATAACTACTTTCAAATAAATAAAAATATAATAATAATGTTTAAATAAATAAATATATTCAATTACTAACTTAAATAAACAAATAATAGTTAATATAAAGCACAGATTCAGGCGGGCAGCAGCTTGACGATTTGTAAACAATCAGATGCTGAATGCGAATGGCGTAGAACAACTGCTTGTCAATCGTCTTACGTCAGAGGCGCAGCGCTAGTTTTAGCTTGCAAACATCGATAATGTCGGCCGCATGTGTATCGCTCCGCCATGAATCATATTTGGTAATTATTCATAAATAAATAAGCCAATACATAAATAAATGGAAGAAAATAATAATATCAATACTTACAACTTTGAAGAATACATAATTATACGTACACGATAGTTTAATAAGCACAAATAAATATTGTTTTGTCACGATAGGCACAGCTCGCTCGCAACTTGTTCTAGTCTGCACAAGTCATCAGTCACTGACACAAATTAAACCTTGTAATTCACTACTCGTAACCTTAGTCTAGAGCCATGGGTGAGTGTATTAGCTTGAACTTTCGTCCAAGCGACACTTCTTTACCACATTAATCCTTGCCTGTCAACAACTCATGTGTCAGGCATCATCGGATTACTTCTCCCACACCACACAAGAAACTTGCAAGTCGTGTGAGAGGAAATGAATGATACATTTTATTGCCGTTGGCTCTTTACATGTACATAACAGTCGCTATCAAACCACACACAAAGCCACAGAATTGCCTATCACTAGTTTCCTAAACCCTATTGCTAATCTCTATCTACTTGGCTACACAAAACTCCTATCAACACTAAACGATGTGCTCGCTACAAAGTCAGTCCCCAGTCTGACTTTCTTCCTCGCGTGGCTACACAGCACGCGGAAGGACCTTGATGCGTCCTTCGGCTTTTTGCGTGCCGTTACACTTAACACGCTTATATTAGCTGTCTCCTGTTGAGTGGCAATCGTGGCTATCACGTAGGCGTGATTCTGTCGTGACCAGAGTGCTAACTATCTGGTCGACGTCTCCGTGTCTCATGAGAGAACTAGTTAATAGTCCCCCATTCTATCACCTACCCTGCCCTTATATCGGGGCACTGTATTACCTCTAATCTACTTGAGGTTGACCACTCTTCCCGGTGGTCTTTTATCTTGAGGCAGACCTCCGGCCTCTATGTTTCAGTCTTTGACACCACCAATTCCTAATCTTTCCAAATATCACCCTGCTACACTATTCACACTAGCAGAGCCAATCATCACTTCCTTACTCTAGCTAGTTTTACCAAGGAAACTGCTTATATTAATTAGGCGTAAATATTCTATCAATACTACCTCAAGCACTACCGCATTATTCCTGGATGGCCTCTACACTTTGCCATAACGACACATGTTATTTAATTTTTAATTAATCTAACACTGTAGAGCTCTCCCACTTCATAACTGCGGTAACAAAACACGTCAATCCGATTCACAATCCTTGGCCACACTAATGTACACAAGTCTTGTTTTTTTTTATCAGAAGCTGTGAGTGTTCTAGTCAAGTCTTTGATGTTAACAAAAGTGGTTCAAGGGCAGATTATCCATTTCTGAATCAATTCTCTCCCTTGTGTTTAATCAATGTCACAAGAGTAGATTATCTCCCCTTGGGACAATCCATGCACAAGTCGCTTCCCCTTATTTCAACATATGCCTACAATTTCCCGTCTTGTGGGGACTGTCAAAGACAATTCTACTGTTTGATGTGGAGGACTTCTCAAGGTCTTTCGACTGTTTTGATCTCGCCGACACTGTAATAAACAACTTGTAGTGGCGAATCCAGCCTGTCGCTGTTTTTCTGTACTTTTAATTATCTGATGGTTACTTTACCAGTGAATTCATGACACTTTCCTTCCACAAATCCATACTGTTCTTCACTAATTTCCATTTTTATTTTCTTTTTGGTTCTTTTCATTATGATTCTGAGTAGAAGCTTTGTGATATGGTTAATAAGGTTAATTGTACGAAAATCTTCACAATAAATTGCTCCTGGTCTTTTTGGTATTGCTATAAATACAGATTTTAGCATATCACTGGGTAAATATCCACTACTGTAAATATCATTCAACATTTTGGTTAATATATCTACTCCAAATTCTCCCAATACTTCTAATTCTTCTATTGTGATTTCATCTGGCCCAGCTGTTTTTCCTTTCTTCATATATTTCATAGCATCAGCAACTTCTTCTTTTAGAATAGGTGGACCTTCTAAGTTACTATCTTCTGTTAATTCTTCCCTTTCTCCGTCATATAATTCTCTAATATACTCATTCCACCTCTTCATTATAGCACTTTCCTCTAATAATATCTTTCCTGTTTTTGATTTCAAACACCCTGTATTTATTCTTATTTTTCTTCCTGTAAGCTCACTGATTTGTCTGTGCGTATTTTTTGTATCTTTAATAGAATTTAATTCAATTTTTTTGCATTGCTCGTTTAACCAACTTTCTTTAGCCTTCCCACATTTATCTTTTATTTCTTTATTTATCTTAGCGTATTCTTGTTTGTCATTTTTACTTTGTTTTCTTTTGTCCATCAGTTTTAAGATTTCTTCATTCAACCTTTTTTTTCTTAGCTATTTTGCCTCTCTCCAGTAATACTTCTTTGCTAGTTTGATGAATGAAGTCCCTTAACATTTCCCATTGTTCATTTATACTCTGTATTTTAGCTATCGCATTGTACCTATTTTTCGCAGTCACTCGGTATAGTTCTTACATTTCTTTATCTATTTTGAGAACCTCTTTATTAAGTCTCATGTTCTTAACCATTTTTCCCCTCTCTTTAATCTTACTTTTATTTGTCCACATAGTGGTACATGATCACTATTACAGTCAGCACCAGGCATTGTCTTTACATTAATTAAAGCATTTCTAGATGTTTTATTAATTAGTATGTAGTCAATTTGGTTGCGTATTTTCTTATCAGGGCTTTTCCATGTGTACAGTCGTCTTTTATGGTGTTTAAACCATGTGTTTCCAATGATCATATCATTGATATTTGCCAATTCTATTAGCTTTTCCCCTCTTTCATTTCTTGTACCTAAACCATAATTCCCCACTACATCCTCCATTTTCCCCTTTCCTACTTTTGCATTAAAATCACCTAGTATTATTTTTATTTCTTGTGATCCAATTTGAGCCATCAACATTTCTATTTCGATATTTCGATATAATTATGACATTGTAATTAAATTCAATCATCGGAGCAAGAAGGACAGGAGACTTCCGAAAATCAGAAGTGCCTCCCTTCGCAGAATATTTCGACCTATTATCTTCCCAACGCCCGTCTCCCTGGTCTAGGTGTTACACGACTTTCTCCGTAATCCCGTATACTCTCGTGAGTAAAGTGACATTGCGTGAGAATCGGTAGCGGTTCTCTCCACGTCGGTAACTTAGGAGTATGTGCGCCGGTAGCTCAGAAAGCAATGGCAAACTACTGAGCGTAATCTTGCCAAGTAATCAACAATCAGCTGAAAGATGCTGATTTTGACAGCGATGTCCTGTAAAGGATATTCGAGAAAAAAAATCTTCCCCACACTCTCTAGGGATGGGACCCATCCGGGTCATGACTCCGGAGGTCTTTCTCCTGCAGTCAGTTTGCACTCTGCTTCCAGTTTGGAGACGTTGGAACAGACTTTCCACTTATCCCACACTTGACTTTCTGAGACAGTAAAGCTTTCCGGATTTTAAATACGAGACTGTTGCCTTCTTCTTCTGTGAGAAGATTGAGATGAGCTGGGCCAGAAGGCAATGGCTGGAGACACAAACTTTCATCCAAGCGGATTCCATGAGCGTGCTAAGAAGATCGAGATGGCCTGGCAGAAAGCATGGTTTGAATCTGGAAGGTTTAGTGCCATGGCCTTTGGGGGTCTTTGGTAGAAGACAACACACAAGCGTGACTCTGGGTTTAAATGTGTGATCCTTTGAAACATGTGGGGTCCCGTTAAACATATGGCGTCCCGTGACACATATGGGGTCCCGTGAAATACGTGGGGTACAGTTAATCATGTGGCGTCCCGTGACACATGTGGGGTACCATGAAACATGTGGGGTACCGTTAAACACTTGGCGTCCAGTGACACATGTGTGGTCCCGTGAAACATGTGGGGTCTCGTGAAACACGTATCGTACCGTGAAACATGTGGGGTTCCGTGAAACATGCGGGGTCCCGTGAATCATGCGTGGTACCATGAAACATGTGGGGTACCGTGACACATGTGGGGTCCCGTGACACATGTGGGTCCCGTGACACATGTGGGGGTCCTTTTAAACATGTAGGATCCCGTGACACACGTGGGGTCCCGTTAAACGTGTAGGATCCCGTGACACATGTGGGATCCCGTGACACATGTGGGATCCCGTGAAACACGTGGCGTACCGTCAACCATGTGAGGTACCCTTAAACATGCAGGGTCCCGTGAAACATATGCGGTAACATGAAACATGTGCGGTACCATGATACATTGGGGTACAGTGACACATGTGCGGTACCGTGACACATGTGGGGTACCGTGACACATGTGGGGTCCCGTGAAACATGTGAGGTTCTATGAAACATGTGGGGTACCGTTAAACATGTGAAACCACGAAAGAACGAAAAACCTTTTTTTTTTTTTCAAAAGGGTTCATACATGGATACACAAGCTCGGCCGCCATTCTTCTCTTCTTGTGTCTCTGCGCTCGTGCATTACGTCATTCATACATCACTTACAAATCTAACATTCGTCCAATAGCAAGAGCTAAATATAGCTTATTATTTGCAATCCATATTGTTATAGCATGCTGCAACCGGATTCTTTTGTAATAATTATCCAGCTAATTAACAAGCTAACTGCTAACTAACTGGCTAAAGAACTAACTAGCTAACTAACAAACTAACTACTAACTAACCAGCTAGCTAGGTAACCAAGTAACTAACAAAATATCTAGCTACATAATTAACTAACTAACTAACTAGCTAACTAGATATCTAACACCATTGTATTTGTCCGGAGAGGGATATATTGGTAAACAATATACAAACACAGATAATGCATGACGGGAATAGACATGTACGATTAGAAACGGTATTCTAAGAGATCACAGGTTGATACAACATGAACAAAAGAAATGGTGTGTCGACATCAAGCGGAAAAACGACAAATCGACGTCATCATGTCCTGTGCCGATATGCTTGTCTGGCCTTGGTTCGCCATCTCAACCGATTTGTGTTCTTGTCATGACCATGTCAGGTGGCCAAGCCATCCAGGTATTTATTGCTTAGTTTTCACTCCGTGGCGAAGGTGTTACTGGCGCAGTTCATAATCCCGCATACCGCGTTCGAAAAACAGCTGCGGGCGATTTGGCAGCAGACCACCTTACGTTGTTTTTTGTTAATGAAATGGTATGGGTGCCGGTCGTACAGAAAGTAATGGCAAACCACTGAACGTAAACTTGCCCAGAAATCACGAACAGCCAAAAAATGCTGGGGTTGACTGTTACCTCCTGTAAAGGATATGCAACTAACTTTTTTCCCCTTGCTCTTTTCTTATCAAGTTTTCTGGTTGTCTCTGAGTTTTGCTGTTCCTCTTGACATGCTCTAGCCTGAGAATGGAGGTGGAGGCGGTCACAAGGAAGGTCCGCTAGCCCGAGAACAACCAGCACACACATGTTGTGAGTGTAACGGACTCACAGAGCGGGCTGAGGGAGGTGAAGACAGGCATACATCCCACAGAATGGTATGCTTCAATTCAGAAATCAAAGATAGGGAACATTAGTTGGATCTGTTCCCCAGGACATGCTGGCGTGGCGGGAAGCAAGCAGACGGACAGACTGGCTGGGTCTGCACCGCTCGGTGGGGTAGTTGTACATGATGCGGCAGGCTTGGTCGGCGCTCCATGGAATCGTGTGTGTAGTGCAGAGGAACAGTTAGATAATCGTGTCCTGAAGAGAATGGTGTGTGTAGTGCAGACGAACAGTTAGATAATCGTGTCCTGAAGAGAATGGTGTGTGTAGTGCAGACGAACAGGTAGATAATCCTGTCCTGAAGAGAATGGTGTGTGTAGTGCAGACGAACAGGTAGATAATCCGTGTCCTGAAGAGAATGGTGTGTGTAGTGCAGACGAACAGTTAGATAATCGTGTCCTGAAGAGAATGGTGTGTGTAGTGCAGACGAACAGGTAGATAATCCTGTCCTGAAGAGAATGGTGTGTGTAGTGCAGACGAACAGGTAGATAATCGTGTCCTGAAGAGAATGGTGTGTGTAGTGCAGACGAACAGGTAGATAATCGTGTCCTGAAGAGAATGGTGAGGTAGGGAGTGACTAAATGATTAGGAATAAAGGATACTTAGAACTCCAAGGGAATGCCTGATTTATTGTCTGACGGATTTCGCTGCATCTCGTCATGTGCATACTACAGTTATATATCATATGAAGTGGGTACATGAATAATACTCATGCTTAAACAATTAAAACACATAGTCACAGGTAATTTTCGAATGTGAAACATCTGTTATCACCACGGTAATTTTAAATTTAACGTGAACTCTTTCTGTTTGCACAAAACTTGCTGCAACCGTTGTAACCGAGCTGTTTATTGGTGAACAAGTGCTGTAAGGTCAACGGTCATACCACGTTGAAACTGGCTGTTCTCATCCGATCACCGAAGTCAAGCAACGTCGGGCGTAGATAGTAATTAGATGGGTGACCGCTTGTGAACACGGATTCCGATTTCGATTCAGATTTGTAGAAGAAAAAAAAACTTTCCACCTCGTTCAACTAGCCTCAACGGCGTTGGTTATAATTGTGGTGGTTCTTAGTGCGATATAGATTGTTCTGTTCCTTTTCGCTCATTAGACGACTTCTGTTACTGCGTGTCTGGCCGGGTTCCTCTTTTTCACCATCCTCCGTACCATCCTCTGTGTTTCTGCCGTTGTTCCTGCGTGTGACTGCTGCCACTATCGGTTTTCTCCTCCCTCTCGTTTGGCGTTTTACTCGTGTTTCAGCTCTCTCTTTACCCTGTGTTTTTGATTTTTATTGAGTTGGGCCCTTTTAAAGGCCCTCTTGTTATCGTCTGTGTGATTTTATTTTTTCATTAGACTAGCCTTTTGAATGGTCCGCCTTTTATCGTCTCTGTTTGTTATCTTGGGTTAGCCCTGGGGAAGGCCCGCCTTTTATCGTCTGGGCTTGTTTTCTTGGGGCTTTGCTATTGATTCAGCTGTTGTTTAGTCCAGCATAGGATAGGGATTGTAGCGTTTCTCTTATCCATCGTTGGGGAGGTTTCCTACCGTCTCCTCTTGTCCAGCGTCGTAGGGGATTCCTGCGCGTCCCTCGTATCCATCGCCGGGGAGGTTTCCTACCGTCTCCTATTTTCCAGCGTCGTGGGGGTTTCCTGCGCGTCCCTCGTATCCATCGCAGGGGAGGTTTCCTGCCGTCTCCTCTTATCCAGCATTGGGGATGTTTCCTACCATCTCCTCTTATCCAGCATTGGGAAGGTTTCCTACCGCCTCCTCTTGTCCAGCTTTGGGGAGGTGTTTCCTGTGTTTGCCTCTTGTCTACTGTTGGGCAGGTTTCCTGTCGTCTCCTCTTGTCCAGTGTCTGAGGCGTGTCCAGCGCGTCCCTCCCCTCCATCGTTGGGGAGATTTCCACCCTTCTCCTTGTCTCCCGCATCAGAGAGGGTTCTTTCGTCTCTCTTTTGTCCACCTTTTGAGAGTTTTTACACATCTCTATATATTTCCTATCGCCCTGTTTTCGTGTGTCGATTTCTTTCATCCTTGCTATATTTGTTTTCTTTTGCTGTTGGCTTTATTTTATGTTGGTTATATTTCTTTCCCTGTTCTTGCATTGAATTGTTTTATGAGCTTTTGTACTTCTTTGTCGCCTTCCACCTGTAGGCATTCCCTCATTGTCATCGTCGTGTTTCTTGTTTGGAAGTATTCTACTAGGTCCCTGCGTTCCTGGTCATAGGTTGTGCAGGATAGTACGTAATGTTCTATAGTGTTTTCTTTCAGGCAATCAACGCAAAGTGGTCGGCTGATTTTATCTTTCCGTTTCCCGATTCTCAATCTCCATAGTTTCTTGTACGTTGGTATTTTTGTGTTGTCTTTCACTTGACTTTTCATACTGGGCTCTCTGAGCATGTGGTAAGCGTGTCGTCCTTTATTGCTGTCTCTCCATTGTTGTTTCCATGTGTCAGTTACTTGTTGCTTGATGATGTTTTGCCTTCAGTATGCCGAGTCCTGTGTTTACTATATTCTGGGTTTTTGTCCCGCGTTTTGCTGCCCTGTCTGCCCTCTCACTGCCAGCAATCCCTCTGTGTGCTGGTATCCAAGCTATTGTGACCTGGCATCCCATATATCTTAGGTTTGTTGTTAGTGTTAGTATTTCCTCTTTCAGGTCTGGTCTGTTCCCTTTAAAGTAGTTGCCTAGCGCTTGTACTGTGGATAGTGAATCCGTCAGTATACTTAGTTTTATAGAGGGGTACTCTGTTGCTATTTCTAGTCCTTTCATAATTCCTACTAGTTCTGCCGTGTATACCGATGTGTTGTCTCTTATTTTGTACTCTTTTTTGATGTTGCAGTATGGTACCGCATGCTGTTTATATTTAAGGAAGCCCCGGTAGCGCATGGCTAGCAAGCTTGGCTGGCGGTCCGGAGCTAATGTGTTCGAATCTCAACCGAGGCGAAGATTGTTATTTGAGGCCGCTCCGTGGCGAAGGAGTTACGAGCGCAATTCGTAATCCCGCATACCGCGTTCGAAACACAGCGGGAGATTTAGCAGCAGACCGCTTTGCGTCGGATTTCATATAATGGTATGAGTGCCGGTCGTTCAGAAAACAATAGCAAACTACTGAACGTAAACTTGCCAAGAAATCATAAGTAGCCAAAAAATTCTGGGACTGAGCGACATCCTGTAAAGGATATAGCAACACGGCCTGCTGGAGAGACGCTCGATCTATCGCCAATTCCCCTGTCCACTAAGGTAATTTTACTATCGTGTGTCCATCTTCGTGTTGATAGTCCACTGCCTCTTCTACCAAGAACCGCGCCTTCCATTACTATCTTTTCTAAGTCGTTTAACATTGGCTTGGCCGCGTGTCATGGTCGAAACCAGGACACGGAGCTGATCCACCACTCTGGTGATCGTGTGAGATGGCGAAACACGACCGCTCACGCTTATCGGCATGACACTTGATGATGAGGATGTGACATTTACTGGGATCTTGGGCATTAGTAGTAGCTTTGATAAGGATGGCTGTCACGCCCTTTGCACGCCCCATTCCCCACTGGTCCAAGCCCGACATCCCGCTCACGTCTGTGGCTCCCAGTAGCTGTCCGAATGCTATAGCGCCCCCCCCCCCCCCCCGAGGGGGGGGAGCACAGCTGTGACAGGTTGGCTAAACCAGGCGATGGTCACCGATTCGGCGTTAAACCAATCGGTGAACTAGGGCATAACTACCTGCCATGTGAAGAAAGGATTCGGCAGACTGTGCGGAAGAATCATTGATGATTCAACGGGCAAGACGGCGTTTGCCTGCAAAGCGTTGTGGGACATAATGAGCACTGTCAGGCACGTAGAGCGCCCTGGTCATTCATTGCACCTGTATTCCTCTCCAGTCGTCTTGACTTGTCTTGCCACTGGATTCAGATGGACTCAGGCGAGAGAGAATGGTCGATGAATTGTGCAACTCTTCCTCACTTAAATACAATTCATCGCGCAAGTCATTCTTCATCCAAACAAGGCCACATTTTTTCCCTTTCCGAGTCGACATGTTTTTTTAAAGCAGTCAACATGGTGGGCCGGGTAAGAGCACTCTAGGCCTTGAGCTTCACTGTTTCGCACGCACCCGTCTATTACAAACATGGCATAGTATGGACTGTCGTGGACAGAAAAGAGTTAACAGGACATAAGTAAGTAGGGACGCAGAGGTGTTTCCAATGCACCAGGGCCGTGTTATATACTGGCCAAGACCTATTGACGCGTCCTCGTCGAGCGTCCTGGGCAACAGGTCCCTTCGGGGTCCTGGCTAAAGTCAGCAGGATTAAAGATGCCTCCGAAGTCGGAGAATGTCTGCCTGTACGGCGAGGAACCACCAGTCTGCACACCAATAAGCCAGACATAGGACAACGGATACTCACGCAAACCTCAGGTCCTGTAAGACATCACACTGATGTTGGACAACAGGATGCCTTCATCTGACATACAGGACTTGGCGTTGGAGCTCAAGCCAACGAACACAAGCAAGCATAATTCAGTAGAGTAGTAGTCACACACTACAACCCACAAAACATGAAGAGTAAGGGTTAACAATAAATCACAGACAGTTAGTGATACTCAAGGAGCTCAACGGCTCACGGGAAATGTAGGGGCCGGAGGTAACAACCTCAGCGAAAAGGCTAGCTAGACTTGTCATTCGGGGCGCGGACATCTTAAGGAACAGACACACAAAGATGTCAGTGATATTTCCATACAAGCTATCTACACGAATATTGAAGAGTTTACAACATCAAGAATTCACACAACGATCTGTTAATTCTAGCAGTCAACGTAACACGGTAAGTCTTTTCCTAGAAGGTTTAACGACAATCCTAATCCACCAGCAGCATCGACAGTAATCATAGAGGTCATGGCATTAACAAAGGCAACAGCCTGCTTGGAGACACGGACTTTCACCGAGGTGTGTTGTCTAAGGGACTCCATGAGCATGCTAAGAAGATCTATATGGGCTTGGCCAGAAGGTATAGGCTGGGACAACAGACTTTCACCTAGGCGTGTTGTCTCAAAGATTCCACCCATGAGCGGTCAAAGGTAACCGACATGGGCTGGGCCAGATGATAATGTCTGGGGACACAGACCTTCCTAGATGTTTGTTATTTGCGTCCCGTAGTCAAGGACGGTCAAAAATATATTTTTTCTTCTCATAATCGATGTCCTGACATTAAAAAGATAAAAACATTGAATATTATATTGCTAAGAAATAGAAAAGTCTATTATTAACTTTTAAGCATACAAAATAATGTCAAAACGTTTTCAAAAGCATTGAAGATTCCTTAAGTTGGTATCTGTCATTTATGTTGAATTTAATCGGTGCTGATTACTGCAAAGAAGATATCACAGGCAATAAAAACTTTTAAACCTATTTAAATTACATAATACATTTATTTTATCTCGAGTAATGTCCCTTAACTGTTACGTTGTTATATCCCTTTCTACTTTTATTCTTAGTTGTGTTACTTTCATTGTGGTCAGTCCACAACCCGTTTAGACAGAATTGTTCATACAAGTAGTCATTATCACGCATTGCTAGCCTGTTGTAATGATAATTTACATATGCTGTAAGAGAACAAGGATGTAAATATGGGAAGTAAAGTTTTATGATTTCTTGCCATATGCATAATAACAATTTGTTGTTAACATATATTGTGAAATGCGGTGGCCTGGAGCGTGAGAAAACTATTTAAATACTTACAGAAATAATACTTTACTCATGAGGGAAGGACTACAAAAGGGTAGTTGGCATAATTTTGGATCAAATGAGTGCTGGGGGAGGGGGGGATAATGGATTTTGGACAATCTCAGAGTATTATTAGTGACCCTCTTTGACAAACCTCTGGATATTAACATAATACACGCATATGCGCCAACAGCAGACAGTAAGAGGACATAAATATGTTTTATAATGAATTATACGTGGCGATGGGCCAGTGTACACATTTTGAAATGACTGTCATACTGGTGGCAATGGCCTGGGTTCTAGGAATGAGAGAGGTGACAGATTAACCGCATGGGCAGAATACCAAGAAATGATAGGTAACACCTGGTTCACAATCAAATTGACTACGTACAGATTAGAAAGAGATTCAGAAGCAGTTTAGTAGCAGCAACAACTTCACCAGGAGTAGATGGACATAGTGACCACGTGCCAGTTATAGGAAATATGATGTTAAGATTTAAAATCATACAGAAACATCCCAAAGAAGTTAGACCTAACATTACTTGAAACAGACAAAGAAATTAGAGAAAGGTACAATACTACTGTAAAGAACAGTTATAATGCCATGGAGATAATACAGATTTGCACCACACACACACACACACAAATGGATGACACATGAAATGTTGTGGAAGATGGATGAAAGAAGTAAGAAAAAGCAATATAAATACGAATCTAATACAATACATAAAGAAATAGTAAAAATGCAAAACAAATGCAAACTTGTTAAAAGGGTTTGGCTGAATCAACAGTGCAAGGAGATTAGGACAAACTAGGGAAAATTCTCACTTCCATGTATCAACAAATAAATACAATAATGGGTAGGAAAACACGAACTATCACTGGATGTTTAAAATCAAGGAGCGGTGCAATATTGATGGGACAAGATGATATAGTCAATGGATGGTACACACCGCTGTTACTGCGAATAATTATGACAAGAATAAGAAAGAAGCTTACAACAGAAAAACTGCAGTCTTGTGTCATGGCACGGAAGGGAGTCAACATACGATTTGTCCCATGCAATTGGAGATCGCAATATGTCAAGGTACATGATCGCCGGCGCCAGCCAGAAAGGCACTGGATGATGATAATGATGACATTGTATTTAAATTCAATCTTCAGAGCAAGAACGACAGGAGACTTCCGATAATCAGAAATGCCTCCCTTCGCCGAATATTTCAACCTATTATCTTCCCAACGCCGGACTCCCTGGTGTAAGGGTTACACGACTTTCTCCGTAATCCCGTATACTCTCGTGAGTAACGTGACATTGCGTGAGAATCGGTAACGGTTCTCTCCGCGTCGATAACTTAGGAGTATGTGAGCCGGTAGCTCAGAAAGCAATGGCAAACTACTGAGCGTAATCTTGCCAAGTAATCAACAATCAGCTGAAAGATGCTGATGTTGACAGCGATGTCCTGTAAAGAATATGCGAGACAAAAACAATCTTCCCAACACTGTCTAGGGATGGGAACCATCCGGGTCATGACTCCGGAGGTCTTTCTCCTGCAGTCAGTCTGCACTCTGCTTCCAGTTTGGAGACGTTGGAACAGACTTTCCACTTATCCCACACTCGACTTTCTGAGACAGTAACGCTTTCCGGATTTAAAAATAAGAGACTGTTGCCTTCTGCTTCTGTGAGAAGATTGAGATGAGCTGAGCCAGAAGGCAATGGCTGGAGACACAGACTTTCACCCAAGCGGACTCCATGAGCGTGCTAAGAAGATCGAGATGGCCTGGCAGAAAGCATGGCTTGAATCTGGAAGGTTTAGTGCCAAGGCCTTTGGGGGTCTTTGGTAGAAGACAACACACAAGCGTGACCCTGAGTTCAAGTGTGGGATCCTCTGACACATATGGGGTCCCGTGAAACACGTTGCGTCCCGTGACACATGTGGGGTCCCGTGAAACATGTGGGTACCATTAAACACGTGGCGGACACGTGACACATGTGGGGTCCCGTGAAACATGTGGAGACCCGTTAAACATGTGGGGTTCCGTTAAACATGTGGGGTCCCGTGAAACATGTGGGGTCCCGTGAAATATGTGGGGTCCCGTGACACATGTGGGGTCCCGTGAAACATGTGGGGTACCGATAAACATGTGGGATTCCGTGAAACATGTGGGGTCCCGTGAAACATGTGGGGTCCCGTGACACATGTGGGGTCCAGTTAAACATGTGGGGTCCCGTGACACATGTGGTGTCCCGTTAAACATGTGGGGTCCCGTGACAGATGTTGGGTCCCGTGACATCATGTGGGGTTCCGTGAAACATGTGGGGTCCCGTCAAACATGTGGGGTACCGTTAAACATGTCGGATTCCGTGACACATGTGGGGTTTCGATAAACATGTGGGGTCCCGTGACACATGTAGGGGTCCCGATGACACATGTGGGGTCCCGTGACACATGTGGGGTTTCGATAAATATGTGGGGTCCCGTGACACAGGAGGGTCCCGTGACACATGTGGGGTCCCGTTTAACATGTGGGGTCCCGTGACAGATGTGGGGTCCCGTGACACATGTGGGGTCCCGTGAAACATGTGGGGTCCCGTCAAACATGTGGGGTACCGTTAAACATGTCGGATTCCGTGACACATGTGGGGTTTCGATAAACATGTGGGGTCCCGTGACACATGTGGGGTCCCGTGACACATGTGGGGTACCGTTAATCATGTGGGGTCCCGTGACACATGTGGGGTCCCGTGACACATGTTGAGTCCCGTGACACATGTGGGGTCCCGTGAAACATGTGAAACAACGAAGGGACCCAACGAAAGAACGAAAGAACTTTATTTTTTTCAAAGGGTTCATACCTGGATACACAAGCTCGGCTGGCGTTCTTTTCTTCTTGTGTCTCTGCGCTCGTGCATGACTTCATTCATACATCACTTACAAATCTAAAATTCGTCCAACGACGACAACCAGAGAAACAATATGCGTTATAAACTCATGGAAAATGTCCAACATTCAATAATACATGCCTCACTAAAACTAATGTTGACATGGTAGTTATAATTAGCTCTGGTAGATGTAATATTGCCTGTAGATCAGATAGATGTGATATTCCTTGGGGACATCCGGGAATATAGGACAAGTCTAGTCCTGGGACTGCATCGTGACCATTCAGGTAAGATCTGTTCAGGTGGACCATTGTGACCGTTCGGGGCAGATCTGTTCGGATTGACAGATCGTATGTGAGCCCTTTGTGTATTCAAATCGCGAGCTCGACACATGTTGAGTTACGGCATGTTGAGTTGAGTTGAGTTTAATGCAATAATTATTTCCAAAATTCTACTTGTAATAGTAGAAATTAATAACGGTGAAAGTGATATATGTGAATAGCAGACAATGGAAATAAAATGATATAAAACTGTGCCGGACTTCTGTTATTTCTTGAGGTGTTCAGTTGTCTTACAGACATTGTGTTGTTATTGTTAAGGAATGTTGTGAAATGCTGTGTAGAGAGGATGTTGGTCAAGAAGCCTAGAGACATTCACATAAGTCATAAACAGAGGTGACTATAAAATCAATGTCACACAGCTGTTACATCGAGTACTGATTAGAGGAAACACCTCACACAAGTCATGCAGACTATTCTATACACAACCCAGCATGTGAAGACAGGATTCGGTGGACTGCGAGGAAGAAATCATTGATAATTCAACGGGCAAGACGGCGTTTACTTGCAAAGTGTTGTGGAGCGTAATGAGCAAGGCAAGTCACGTAGAGCGGCCTGGTCATCCACTGCACCTGTAATCGTCTCCAATCGTCTTGACTTGTCTTGCCACTGGATTCAGATGAACTCAGGTGAGAGATTGTAGTTGAAGAATTTTGTAACTCTTCCTAACTTTAATCCAATTCATTGCGCAAGTCATTCTGCCATCTTAGAACTCACGGCTCCTAACTTTCAACCCCACTGGATGAAATAAATGGTCACCATCATTCTTGATGGACAAACACCATTCTACACGTATGCTCTCAATGTATGAGCGAGTGATGCAGTCAACATCTTCTCCACCTACACCCAAATACGCTTTGGCACACGCCTAAACAACGGGAACTTGTCCATCCTGGACGCATAAATATATCCAAAATGCATGCGAACAGAAGTCAAGCGTATAACGATGTACGGTGTATGGGTGAATATATCACCATATGGAAATGGTGACCAACCCACACTCATGACATTAAGACTGATTTATCTGTTTCATGTTTGTGCCAGGACACGCGGGTGTCAAAGGAAATAAACGAGCAGGTAAGCTTGCCGGCAATGGCTGCTGTAGGAAGTTGACAATCAGTGGGCCAGACAAGCATTCTGAACTCCCTCAGGGAAGAGTAAGTGAGTCAAGGGAGGGATGTAATTCTATAACTTTGACCAGACTGCAAGAATGACAATTTAGACGGGGTCAAGCTAAACTAGAGCGCTGTCAGGGTCTTAAACTTGGCTCGCTAACCTAACACATGTGAGACAGTACAAGTACAACGTGATTTGACTTAAGACTCAACGACACAACGTTCAATGGATTTATTTACAGATCATATACAATACGATGATCACTACAAGATATACTTGATACTTCAATACACTTACATACACAATACAGCTCACAGTCTATCTCTCAAGATGTCCAGACACTCGACTTTCAGGCACAGAAACCACACAACGCCTTTCTCTCATCATGCGTCCAGTCGAGTCAACGTCCCAGAGCTGTCTGCCTATAGCTCGCAACTTGCCTCCCCATCTGAAGTGGCTTCACGAGGCATGCGTGCGTCTTGCGTCGTCCTTGCCTGACCGCTGGCCGTCTCGTCAGCCAGCAACCTCGCAGGCAGGTAACTACTACTCGCCTGGCGGCGTAACGAAGTTACGGCATCCCTGCTGGGGACTAAGCCGCCTGGCGGGCGTAACGATGTCACTGCATCACTGCACTACTCTAGACTCTGACATGCTCCCCCGGCAACTTCATGAAAGATGTCATCTTTCATGTATAATATATGTCCAAACTGGGTTAATATTTTAACCTTGTCAGAGTCGACCCTTCTGTTGTTATATACATTGGTATCAGAATACATAGAAATACACATCTGCCATAGAAACATATAAGAAATGGAAGTTGTAGTCAACGACATGTGGTGTTCAACCTTTAACACTTGTCAGGTTTCATCCTCTCGATGGCTGATTACCTCAATTGCATTATTGACCCAGTCAGATCGGTAGTAACAGCTTCCCAAGCAACTACCTCGCAGCCTCCAAAAAAAAAACGTAATAATGTGGTTCTTGAAACAAAAACCATCTGGCTAGACCGAAATACGGCTTTTACATAAGTCGCATTAAACGCTCAAACACTGACCTCATTTGGCCAGGAGCTCTTGTGTTGGTCTGCAATGTCGGTAACACTCTACCATGCCCAGTAGATGGCTTCCTGGTGTGTTAACAATCTGGCAACAACATGGCTATTTATATATAACACATTACCGTATACATTTCAAATTATGGCCCTTTGTGTAATGATGTAATAACAATTAAACGAAAGGGGAATAACTTTAAAATTTATGAAAATAATATTTTACAATAATTATTCTATTTCTTAGCGTCATCGCTTGATGTTTCTTCATACCAACGAGAAAAAGTCGGTAGTATGAATACATTAATCAAGATATGATTCTAAGATTACACTACATAAATATATACACACACAATTCGTGTATTCAACTTTGTTGATTCCTAAAGATTTTAGAATCGTCATAGCTTCTTAAACTTTTATTTGTCGTCTGCTAATTTTGAACTAAATTTCTAACTACTCCGGAAGTACACACGAACACTAAACAGCTGATGTTGAAACTTGTAGAACACACTTGTTCCGGTCTGATGTAGTTACGGAATGTACAATGTTCTAATCGTTCATGTGTTGGATGTTTCACTGTAAAACCTTCTGGATTTCGATTGACTGCAGTGGTGTAGCTGTCAATGTTTAGGTCACACTTTCACACACGGATTTAAAATATCCCTGGAATGTTCCAAACGCAGATACCACTGTCAACTTGGATAGTTCGCTTACGGTAAGTTTTGAGCGAATGTGGCACTGTTCTTGTTTCGTAATATATACAATTAATAAAGTTCGCTTTCTACCACACACTACACAATTATACACGACAATCACTACATTAATTAGTAAAATAAGAACACTATATATATTGGGAGTAACCCCTATCACATCACATCGTAGACGTTACACAGCTTTTTGTGAATGGAAAAAAATATTCACTGATGGATGGCTGTGTTGATCTGAGTGTATTTTACACACTGCACTCAGACATTGGTGCTTACTGGGTCGGTCGGACAACGGGACAAAAGATCGGCAATCGTGTTGGTTCTGCCTGGGATATGTCGAACCTCGAAGCTGTAATCTTGGAGCTTAAGAGACCAGCGCGCTACCATCTGGTTTGAAGGTACACCTGAATTTATAAATCGCAACGGGCT
The DNA here is from genome assembly GCA_014155875.1 of Cepaea nemoralis. Lineage (NCBI taxonomy): Eukaryota > Metazoa > Mollusca > Gastropoda > Stylommatophora > Helicidae > Cepaea > Cepaea nemoralis. The sequence continues at coordinate 123,393 of JACEFZ010022679.1, read as the reverse complement.
GCTGTCAGACTCCACAATGAAATGGCGTCCTAGAAGGAATCTGGACAATTTAGTTATACCCACCACTAAAGCTAGGGCTTCCAACTGAGGTATTGACCAGGCCCGTTCTCTGGGTTTCAATTTCCTGGATACGAAGTACACAGGATGAAGGATGTTATTATGCTCTTGCAACAAGACTGCCCCAATCGCCACGGAGCTCGCGTCTGTACGCAATCTGAAAGGTAAATGAAGATTGGGCAATTTCAGGATAAGATTATTTAAGCTATTATCAGAAAAACACGCTAATACTTTTTGGAATGCAAATTTTAGGCAATCATTGCTTACAATTTTCTTCGGTTTATCTTTTGTTAGTAAGTTAGTAAATACTTCGGTCAGTTCAGAAAAATCAGGGATGAACTGTCTGTAATAATTTATAAGTCCCAACAAACTTCTGACTTGCTTTTTCGTAGTCGGAAGTGAGAGTTTTAGTATCTTGGACACAATGTTATCGTCTGTCGTGACAAAGCCATTGGATATTTTGTACCCCAAGAAGGATATTTCCTGGTAGGCTATGTCTACTTTTGCAGGCTTTACCGTCAGTCCGTGCTGTCTAATGCGTTCAAATGTCTGTTCTAATGTCTTTATGTGGTCTGTCATCGTCTCTGTGTGAACACAAATGTCGTCTATATAGCAAATTATGTTAGGTATATCTACTAGTAGAAGTCGTGTCATACGTACGAATGTTGCTGGGGCATTGACAAGCCCAAATGGAAGTTTGCACCATTCGTACAGTCCCCAAGGTGTGGCAAATGCTGTCAGATGTCTGCTCTGTTCGTCTACCGCTATTTGCCAATATCCTTTAGTCATGTCTACCTTCGTAAAGAACCTAGCGTCTGTCAGTTCTGTCAGTAGATCGTCAGAGTTTGCCATTGGCTCCAGATCTAGAAGAGTTATCTTATTTAGCTTTCTATAGTCGACACAGAGTCTTATTGTGTTGTCCTTTTTGCGTACTATGACCATTGGAGATGAGAAGTCTGATTGGGATCGTCTTATGATGTTGTTTTTCTCTAAGTTAATGATCTCCTGATGTAAGTGTTCTTTGTAATGTAATGGAATGGTGTATGGTATGCATTTTATGGGTGTGTTTGACGAGAGTGTGATGTGATGCTGTACTAATTCTGTTTGTCCTGGGTTGTTAGAGAGGATGGTGTTGTACTGTTGTATAAGATGTTTGCAACTGTCTGTTTCTGCTTGAGTTAACTTTGGGTTGATTTTAATCTCCTTCAAGCAGTTTGTCGTGTCTAATGCAGGTGTTGGAATTTCGTCACTAGCCTCGTCATCTTCGTGATCTATTATCACTGTACAAGCTGTTGTATCGTCTTGTTCGTTGTCTCTGTTGTGATATGGTCTTAGCATATTTATGTGGAATATTTTGTGTTTGTCTTTTATTTGGATCTCGTAGTCTACAGGTGAAATCTGTCTCGTCACTTTAAAAGGTCCCTGCCAAGAATCAGTCAATAAGTGTCTGTCACTAGGTAATAGAAGAAGAATGTCCTGTCCAGGTGTTAACGTTATTGTCCTGTTACCTTTGTCAGCATATTGTCTATAAGTAGCACCAGATAATTTTAGTGCATTCTTTGCAATTATACAAGATCTGATGATTCTTTCACGCAATGATGTAACGTATACGTATGATGATATGGGTTTAAGTACTGGAGTGGAGTCAGTTAACATTTGATGATAAATAGTTAATGGGCCACGTGGTTTGGCACCATAGATAAGTTCAAAAGGAGAGAAACCTGTACTAGAATGTGGTACCTTCGCGATAAGCAAAAAGAATAGCTGGTAGATATACATCCCAGTTATTGGGGTGCTCTTGTGTGACTTTTGCAAGCATGTGCTTTAGATCGCCGTTAAATTTTTCTATAATTCCACTAAAGTGAGGATGGTACGGGGAATTGAAACATTGCTTCACTCCCAACATTTTGGTGAAAGCTTGGGTAGATGCGGCGATAAACTGAGTGCCCCTATCTGATTGGATAGTGTCTGGAAATCCTATCCGAGAAAAAATATGGAAGAAAACTTCCATTATATCATTGGCAGTTATGTTCTTTAGCGGAATCGCTTCCGGCCAGCGGCTACATTGATCAATGAGGTTAGAATATATTTATTCCCTCTAGTTGTTGTATGATTGAGAGGGCCCACTATGTCGACAGATAATTTCTCAAAAGGTCGACTGGCTAAGTCAGTAACTTGTAACTTTGCCTGTGGGTGTTTACCTTTTTTTTTTACCAGTTTCTGGCAGATGTCACAACTTCTGCAATATTGTTTAATGTCATTGCAAAATTTGGGCCAATGAAACTGTGTCAATAATCTTGATCTGGTCTTAGCGTATGCCATATGCCCTGCAAGAGGTATATCATGGGCAAGATGTAAGGCTTGCTTACGATAATTAGTTGGCAAAATAGTTTGCTCTGTTGTGTTGTCACCTCTGGTATAATACCTAGTGAGGATATCATTTTTCACAGCAAAATGCCATTTTGCATTCTTGGTTACCTTTGGCTTTTGGCCGATCAGATTAAAATATTTTGACAATGAAGGGTCAGCCTTTTGAGCTGTTACAAACGTTTCCTTCATGGTGTTAGTAGGTAGTGATACTGGGCTAAGCATTTGTATAGCCTCAGTTTGATTACTTTCATCTTGCACTCTAGCAGTAGATCTGGTTACTGCGTTCACACATTCAATGATATCAGATGGTGATGAAACAATGTTATCAATGATGTCATGAGATATTAGTGCTACATTAGCTACCATACATTCATTAGGTGGTGTAACATTATCAATGATGACATTTGATAGTGATGTTATGCTATCATCAATACACAGAGATGTTATGGCATGAGGTTTATCATTCACCTCTGGTAAATTTCCAATTATAATATCACACACCGGGTTTGTTAATGCAGCGCACTTTACTTTCCCAGTGAGGAAAGGTGTTTCAATATATGCCCATGCTAGTGGGTACTTTTCAATATTGCCTGAGAATGTTCTGCATGTTACGTGCCTGCCTGTATAGTCTGTAGGCATTATGAACGTTCTCTTCAGACCAATAAGTGAGCTTCCCGTGTCTCGAAGGACTCTAGCAGACTTGCCATTCACATATCCGTGATGGACGTTTATCCTGCCTTTGGAATCTACTACCAAATTAGCTTCTTCATTGGCAATAGGAATGGAGTGGCCGCATGTTAAAATGCCATCTTCATAAAAGGTGTTACAAACAGTACATTTATTTGCGTTAAACATGTCAAAAGCCTGTGCTGAGTTCACAGGATGTTTCTCTGATTGTTCTTCATCTGACGATGAACTGTCAAACAAGGCGGCATTTGCTTTGTTGGTCATTTGCCTACCTTTACAATCATGGCGATAATGTCCGTACGCCTTACAGAGGAAACATTTACGCAAATTTCTGAAGGATCTACGCTCCTTATCTTGTCTATTTACCATGTTTTGTAGATAAGTATGATATGCGGGGTTCTTGTCGCACATCTCACCTTGATGATGTGAAATTTTACAATATTTACAGTGATTATACTTCTCAGATGTAGGCTTATGAGGTTTCTGCCTACTATAGGGTTTGTCATAGTTAGCCGATGCTACCACATTTATGTCAGTAGCTTCACTGGCAAAGCAATGTTTTTTGGCTGTGTAATACGCCGAACCACGTCTCTCAATCTAATCTACACTAGTGCATTCATTCTCCTGCAAAAATTTTGAAAATGCTGATGGAATGGATGAAATGACTTTATCTCTGATGATAAGATCTTCTAATCTTTGATAGTTCTTATCAATTTTAGCTGCTGAAGTCCATTTGGTAAATATATCTCGGACTAAGCAGAGGTAATCAGAGAACGTTTGAGTCGGTTTTTGGCTCAACTTGCTGAATTGTTCTCTGTAACCTGCCTCATCTAACATAAAATGTGCCATAATCTTTGCTTTAAGATAATGGTAATCTTTTCTGAGGTCTTTGGGGATGGTCTCAGTGACTTTAAGAGGCTCCCCTGATAAACTCCTCATATAAACAATATTCCATTCAGACATTGGAACCTGGTAATGTTCCATTAAAGTCTCAAAATTTTGGGTAAAGGCTGCGATGCAGTCACCCGAGGTATAATTACGTACAATACCTTGATATTTCTTGTACTGGTTTTCTTTCTCCAGTCTCTCAGATTTCTTAGACTCTTTGTTAATGGCAGTCTCAGTATCAAGTTGTTTCATCTTCAACTGTAATTCCAGCTCTTCCCGTTTACTCTGAGCTGCTATTTCAGCTTTTTTCAGTTCACTATCTATCTCAGCTTTCTTAAGTTCACTATTTAATTCGGCTTGTTTTGCTGCAGTTGCTGCCTCTGCTTGCTTTAAGGCTGTTTCTGCCTCTACTTGCCTGGCAGCCCTTTCAGTCTCTGCCTGCTTTAAAGCTCTTTCAGCTGCTCTTTCTTCGCGTTCATTAGCTTTCTCCTGTACTAGTAGGTATTCAGAGTATTTCTTCTCACTCCACTTTGTTAACTCATCACCTGTCAACTGTAATTTTAACCCCATATCGATGAAATCATTTAATGAAGACATGATGGAAAATGCAAATGAAATACCAGCCACACAATTTGTTATAAGTGGTTAGTAAAGTAAACAATTTACAATTGTGTTCTATTGACAATACGTGCCTAAATTTGCATCCTAAAGTATATGAAAAGAAAAATATACTCAAGTGCCCTGGATGCGGTGAAGAACGGTTGGAAATCGGGCTAGGAACTGTAGGGTCGCTACTTCGAAACACAAATGACCTCTACGGGCAAGGTTCCAGATGGTACGGAAAACCTGCTTTGTTTTTGGAGGAAATAAATTAACGTCTATTTGATGTGGTGTGCCTGCTTGTCAAAAGTATTGATTAGGTTTGTATGGCGTTGAGTGTAATTGTAGGTCGTAATTTTGTCAGTCAACAATTTTTTTTTTCAAAACACAAGTCACTTTCTTTCCCAAAACTTTCTGCTTTCCACAACTCAATTCACAAAGCCAATCTACATATATCTCAACACTCTACAACATTGATGACACATCACTTACATCAAGTTGACATTCAGTAAGGACATAGACATCAAGTTTACAAGATGGCGACAAGGTCACAATGGCGACAAGATCACAATGTCGACAAGGTCAAAACGGTGACAAGTTCAACAATCACATATGTTTTACACGTTTACAAGATCAAACAATATGTATGCACTGTACGTTTACAACTAGTCTCCATGTTTAAACAATGTAGTAATATATCAAAATGAGCCTTCAACGATCACATTTACATGTACCATAAAGTTTGACAAAAATTCTAAGTTCACAAACTCTAGTTTTAAATGTTAATTACATAAACACGTTCATTTCAAAGCCGGACGAGCCCCCACGTCCACACATGTCAGGGTCTTAAACTTGGCTCGCTAACCTAACACATGTGAGACAGTACAAGTACAACGTGATTTGACTTAAGACTCAACGACACAACGTTCAATGGATTTATTTACAGATCATATACAATACGATGATCACTACAAGATATACTTGATACTTCAATACACTTACATACACAATACAGCTCACAGTCTATCTCTCAAGATGTCCAGACACTCGACTTTCAGGCACAGAAACCACACAACGCCTTTCTCTCATCATGCGTCCAGTCGAGTCAACGTCCCAGAGCTGTCTGCCTATAGCTCGCAACTTGCCTCCCCACCTGAAGTGGCTTCACGAGGCATGCGTGCGTCTTGCGTCGTCCTTGCCTGACCGCTGGCCGTCTCGTCAGCCAGCAACCTCGCAGGCAGGTAACTACTACTCGCCTGGCGGCGTAACGAAGTTACGGCATCCCTGCTGGGGACTAAGTCGCCTGGCGGGCGTAACGATGTCACTGCATCACTGCACTACTCTAGACTCTGACAAGCGCCCTGCGGGTAGCCCAAGAGCCAAAGAATAATAGTCAGCCAACACAGAACTGGGGCAGTCGGTCAGGATCTGACGTCTTATGGAATAATAGATCCATTTGTAATGAGAATGATCTCTTGACTGACTGACTAACTAACCGATTGATTTACTGACTAATTAACTGACGAATTAACTGACTGACTAACTAACTAGCTAACGAACTAACTAGCTAACTAACTAGCTAGCTAACTAACTACTAACATACCAGCTAGCTAGCTAACAAAGTAACAAACTAAATAACTAGCTACATACTTAACTAACCAGCTAACTAACTAAATATCCAACGAACGAACGAACGAACAAACAAACGAATGGACTTTATTTTCAAAGGGTCACAAATTGGGCACGCAGGCCCGTTTTACATTCGGCCTTTCCAGTCACTCATCTTTTGTTTATTAATTGTGCATATTACATTCATCTCATCATCTCATCTCATCTTGTTCCTCGTGTACCTTGCGGTGTCGAGGTGAAGTTATAAACAGCGGGAGAGTGCACGTTCGTGGGATTCGTGTATCAGATTCCTATGGACACTGTTGTGTTCCCTCTATCCATCGTTTAGGTAGGGGAACAGAGATGCGCGAGATTCGGTGGCGGATCGCGTCGCGCTGGTTACTTACGGGGGTATGTGAGCCGGTCGCTCAGAAAGCAATGGCAAACTAATGAACGTAATCTTGCCAAGACATCAACAACAGCGGTAAAGTGCTGGTGTTGACAGCGATGTCCTGTAAATAGGATATGCGAACAAAAAATAAATCCATCGTTTACGTGGTAGAGAGTCTTAGAGTTGAGTTGTGTCACCTGGAGAGAGTCCCCAGAGGAGTAAATCCACTGGTAGAAAGAGAGAGTGACAGCTGAGTCCAGGGGCCTGATGGGTCTTGGCGGGGAGTACCCAACCTTGTAATGGCCAGAACCTATCCCACATATAACAGCCTACCCCACAAATATCGGTACACAAATCACATATGCCGATATGCTTTTCTGGCCTTGGTTCGCCATCTGAACCGATTTGTGTTCTTGTCATGACCATGCCAGGTGGCCAAGCCATCCAGGTATTTATTGCTTTGTTTTCACTCCTTGGCGAAGATGTTACGGACGCAGTTCGTAATTGCATAATTCCGCATATCGCGTTCGAAACACAGCTGCGGGCGATTTGGCAGCAGACCCCCTTACGTTGTTTTTTGTTAATGAAATGGTATGGGTGCCGGTCGTACAGAAAGTAATGGCAAACCACTGAAAGTAAACTTGCTCAGAAATCACGAACAGCCAAAACAAAATGCTGGGGTTGACTTCTACCTCCTGTACAGGCTATGCGACTAACTTTTTTCCCTTGCTCTTTTCTTATCCAGTTTTCTGGTTGTCTCTGAGTTTTGCTGTTCCTCTTGACATGCTGTAGCCTGAGAATGGAGGTGGAGGCGGTCACAAGGAAGGTCCGCTAGCCCGAGAACAACCAGCACACACATGTTGTGAGTGTAACGGACTCACAGAGCGTGCTGAGGGAGGTGAAGACAGGCATACATCCCACAGAATGGTATGCTTCAATTCAGAAATCAAAGATAGGGAACATTAGTTGGATCTGTTCCCCAGGACATGCTGGCGTGGCGGGAAGCAAGCAGACGGACAGACTGGCTGGGTCTGCACCGCTCGGTGGGGTATTGGGGCATGATGCGGCAGGCTTGGTCGGCGCTCCATGGAATCGTGTGTGTAATGCAGACGAACAGTTAGATAATCGTGTCCTGAAGAGAATGGTGTGTGTAGTGCAGACAAACAGTTAGATAATGGTGTCCTGAAGAGAATGGTGTGTGTAGTGCAGACGAACAGTGAGATAATCGTGTCCTGAAGAGAATGGTGTGTGTAGTGCAGACGAACAGTTAGATAGTGGTGTCCTGAAGAGAATGGTGTGTGTAGTGCAGACGAACAGTTAGATAATCGTGTCCTGAAGAGAATGGTGTGTGTAGTGCAGACAAACAGTTAGATAATCATGTCCTGAAGAGAATGGTGTGTGTAGTGCAGACGAACAGTTAGATAATGGTGTCCTGAAGAGAATGGTGTGTGTAGTGCAGACGAACAGTGAGATAATCGTGTCCTGAAGAGAATGGTGTGTTTAGTGCAGACGAACAGTTAGATAGTGGTGTCCTGAAGAGAATGGTGTGTGTAGTGCAGACGAACAGTTAGATAATCGTGTCCTGAAGAGAATGGTGTGTGTAGTGCAGACAAACAGTTAGATAATCATGTCCTGAAGAGAATGGTGTGTGTAGTGCAGACGAACAGTTAGATAGTGGTGTCCTGAAGAGAATGGTGTGTGTAGTGCAGACAAACAGTTAGATAGTGATGTCCTGAAGAGAATGGTGTGTGTAGTGCAGACGAACAGTTAGATAATCGTGTCCTGAAGAGAATGGTGTGTGTAGTGCAGACAAACAGTTAGATAATCGTGTCCTGAAGAGAATGGTGTGTGTAGTGCAGACGAACAGTTAGATAATCGTGTCCTGAAGAGAATGGTGCGGTGGGGAGTGACTAGAGGAGTGGTTCTCAACTGGTGGGGAATTCTTCCCAGGGGGGTATTTTAGGGTTTCCAGGGGGGGGGGGGATGAAGACCATTTCAAGATCGCGTTAATATAAGAACCGATTACTTGATATTGTTTTTCCCTTCATACTTTACAGTTATGTACGTCTCATCCTTCTAAAATTCATTTTATAAAATAAGTAGACCCACAAATAATATTTTATTTGTATGTCCCACAAATCATGTTTTATGTGTATGTCTAGACTTGTTTTAGTATATGTTATTAAATTTACCTACCATTTTTACATATACTGTGTAGAGGTGAGGGGATATTTAGTCAGGAAATATGAAAGGGGGGTGGGAATGACGTTCTGAAAATATGGTGAAAGGGGGGCACGGGGCAAAAAAGGTTGAGAACCACTGGACTAGAGGATTAGGCCGACATCAGAACTCCAAGTGAATGCCAGATTTATTGTCTGACGGATTTCGATGCATCTCGTCAACAGAGTTGTACATCATATGACGTGGGTACATGAATAATACTCAAACTCAAACAATTAAAACACATAGTCACAGGTATTCGAATGTGAAACATCTGTTATCCCCAGGGTAATTTCAAATTTAACATGAACTCTTTCTGTTCCCACAAACCGGCTGCAACCGAGCTGTTTATTGGTGAACAAGTGCTGCAAGGTCAACGGTCATACCACGTTGAAACTAGCTGTTCTCATCCGATCACAGAAGTCAAGCGACGTCGGGCGTGGTTAGTACTTAGATGGGTGACCGCTAGGAAACACCAATTCCAATTCCGATTCCGATTTGTAGTAGAAATAAGAAACTTTCTAACCTCTTTCAACCAACCTCAATGGCGTTGTGGATGTTCATAGTGCGGTATAGATTGTTCTCGTCTTTTGCTCAATGGACGACTTCTGTTATTGCGTGTTTGGCCGGGTTCCACTTATTCGCCATCCTCCGCGCCATCCTCGTTGCTTCTGCCGTTGTTTGTGCGTGTGCCGGCTACCACTATCGGTTTTCCTCTCCCTCTCGTTTGGCGTTTTTCTCGTGTTTCTGCTCTCTCTTAACCCTGTGTGTTTGATTTTTCTTGCGTTGTGCCCTTTTAAGGGCCCGCCTTTTATCGTCTGTGTGATTTTATTTTTTCATTGGACTAGACCTGTGAATGGTCCGCCTTTTATCGTCTCTGTTTGTTTTCTTGGGTTAGCCCTGGGGAGGACCCGCCTTTTATCGTCTGGGCTTGTTTTCTTGGGGCTTTGCTCTTGATTCAACTGGGTCTTTGTCCAGCGTGGGGAGGGATTGTATCGTCCCTCTTATCCATCGTTGGGGAGGTTTCCTACCGTCTCCTCTTATCCAGCATTGGGGAGGTTTCCTACCGTCTCCTCTTATCCAGCCTCGGGGAGGTTTCCTACCGTCTTTTCTTTTTCAGTGTTGGAGAGGTTTCCTACCGCCTCCTCTTGTCCAGCGTTGGAGAGGTTTCCTACCGCCTCCTCTTGTCCAGCGTTGGGGAGGTTTCCTATCGTCTCCTTCTCCAGCACCGGAGGGGTTTCCTGTGCGTCCCTCTTGTCCACTGTTGGGGAGGTTTCTTGTCGTCTCCTCTTGTCCAGTGTCTGAGGGGTGTCCAGTGCGTCCCTCCTCTCCATCGTTGGGGAGATTTCCACCCTTCTCCTTGTTTCCCCCATCGGAGAGGGTCCTTTCATCTCTCTTTTGTCCACCGTTTGAGAGTTTTTACACATCTCTATATATTTCCTATCGTCCTGTTTTCGTGTGGTCGATTTCATTCACCCTTGCTATATTTTTTTTTTTTTTTTTGCTGTTGGCTTTATTTTATGTTGGTTATATTTCTTTCCTTGTTCTTGCAATGAATTGTTTTACGAGCTTTTGTACTTCTTTGTCGCCTTCCACCTGTAGGCATTCCCTCATTGTCATTGTCGTGTTTCTTGTTTGGAAGTATTCTACTAGGTCCCTGTGTTCCTGGTCATTAGTTGTGCACGATAGTAGGTAGTGTTCTATAGTCTTTCTTTTTGGAAGTATTCTACAAGGTCCTTGCGTTCCTGGTCGTAGGTTGTGAACAATAGTAGTAGTGTTCTATAGTGTTTTCTTTCAGGTAATCAATGTAAAGTGGTCGGGTGATTTTATCTTTCCAGTTCCCGATTCTCAATCTCCATAGTTTCTTGTTCGTTGGTATTATTGTGTTGTCTTTCAGTTGACTTTTCATACTGCGCTCTTTGAGCATGTGGTAAGCGTGTCGTCCTTTATTGCTGTCTCTCAGTTATTGTTTCCATGTGTCAGTTACTTGTTGTTTGATGATTTTTTTGCCTAGCGTATGCCGAGTCCTGTGTTTACTATATTCTGGCTATTTGTCCCGCGTTTTGCTGCCCTGTCTGCCCTCTCATTGCCAGTTATCCCTCTGTGTGCTGGTATCCAGGCTATTGTGACCTGGCATCCCATATATCTTAGGTTTGTTGTTAGTGTTAGTATTCCCTCTTTCAGGTCTGGTCTGTTCCCCTTAGAATAGTTGCCTGGCGCTTGTACTGTGGATAGTGAATCCGTCAGTATACTTCGTTTTATAGAGGGGTACTCTGTTGCTATTTCTAGTCCTTTCATAATTCCTACTAGTTCTGCCGTGTATACCGATGTGTTATCTCTTATTTTGTACTCTTTTTGATGTTCCAATATGGTACCGCATGCTGTTTATATTTAAGGAAGCCCCGGTAGCGCATGACTAGCAAGCTTGGCTAGCGGTTCGGTGCTAATATGTTCGAATACCAACCGAGGCGGGGATTATTTTTTGAATCTGCTCCGTGGCGACGGTGTTACGAGCGCAATTCGTAATCCCCCATACCATTGCAGCTTCTACCAAGAACCGCTCCTTCCATTACTCTCTTTTCTAGGTCGTTTAACAATGGCTTGACAATGGCGTGCATATTTGAAACCAGGACACGGAGCTGATCCACCACTCTGGTGATCGTGTGCGATGGCGAAACATGACCGCTCACGCTTATCGACACGGCACATGATGATGAGGATGTGACATTTACTATGGTCAAGGGGCGGTCTGGGATCTTTGGCATTGGTAGTAACTTTGATAAGGATGGCTGTCACGCCCTTTGCACGGCCCATTCCCCACTGGTCCAAGCCTGACATCCAGCTCACGTCTGTGGCTCCTAGTAGCTGTCAGCATGCTACAACGGCCATCCCCCTAGGGTGGGGGGTGGACAGCTGTGCCAGGCTGGCTAAACCAGGCGAGGGTCACCGATTCGGCGTTAAACCAATCGGTGAACTAGGGTATGCCTACCAAGCATGTGAAGACAGGATTCGGCATTGATGATTCTACGGGAAAGACGGACGGCATTTGCCTGTGACACATGTCTGGGGTCATTGACAGTAAGGTGAGTGTCCGTACAATATAAACAGTTCACGAGATAAAAATAGGGCGGGTAGTAAGTCCCTCAGAGGGCGAAAATGAGAAGACAGTAATTATAGGGGGAGCTGAGAAGAGGTCAGCTGGCTAGGATAATGGTGAGGCAGACAGTTGGAGCAGTGAGGTAGTGTTTGTGTGGAGCGTTGTGAGGGGGCATAGAAGGGGTTAAAAGACAGGGACAAAGATTGATAGGGGGAGTTGAGTTTAGACCGGACGAGGAGGAGGTCATGGTCTGAGAAAGTGAAGAATTGTGACGGAGTGAGGAGGAGAACTCTGCATTGTGGGTTTCAAGGGATAGTGAGTGGAAGTAGAGACCCAGAGTGTGTTACTTTGAGTCGGGCCTAGAGAGAGGCTAGGATACCTGTCGTGTGGGATGAGATTTAGTAGGCCTTGAGAGGCAGTGTTGTTCGAAGTGTTAGATTGGGATGGAGATATATTCTGAGAGAATTATTGTTCCTGGATTTATATGTTACGTGTGTCCGTGTTAATTCAGAATTAAAGGAATATTATGTGCGCAAATTAACGCTTTTTCACTGACTGGTGTTTGGTGGTGATGCTTCGTGGTTGATCGGTTGTTCAACATACTATATAAACTGACATTCCCCTAGAAACAACCATAGCCACTCTATCTGTCACTCAGTCAACATTCACTTTGTGTTAGAGAAGATTTATGGGGGCCGTCCTATCAAGAAACAAGATTTATTGGGGCCGTCCTATCAAGAAACAAGATTTATGGGGGACGTCCTATAAAGAAACAAGATTTATGGGGGCCGTCCTATCAAGAAACAAGATTTATGAGGGAAACGGAGCATTCTAATGCAGCACAAGTGATTTAGACTATCAACAATGAAGATTGTAGTGGGTGCAAATCTCTTTTTGAAAAAGTAGGTCAGCCGGTCTTAATATGTGGTCACACAGTTAAAGCAGGTTCAGCAGTGCATGAAGGAGGAAGTCTGAAGATGCATCATGGGTTTGTTAATGATAGGCCAGCGTTACCAATTAGGGATTCCGGGTGTACGTCCATCGGGGTGAGAAAGAGCTTAGTACATCCCTTGGATTATACAGGGAAAAAGATTAGGTCCATTACATTTAATGGGACAGTAGAATTCTACCCAGTAGCCGTGATAACAGTAAAAACACCATATATCACAGGAAGAGTGGCAGCGTGTGTTCTAGACTCACCAGTGGCAGACCTGATCATCGGAAACGTGCCAGGAGTTAAAGATTGCACAGAAGAAGAAGTAGTTGTTTGGGACCAGAAATATAGTTTAAGTCGTAACATAGTAGTTACCAAAAGAAAACCTAAAATAGAGAGTATAGCTGAACAAGAGGAGGCATTTGAAGGAAACACTGAGGACAAGGATAGGACAGCTGAGCATGTGAGAATGGATCTTAAATATACCTGTAGGGAATCCCAGAGACAAGAGACTACTCTCGACAAATGTTTCCAAGGGTGCAGTAAAGTGAGACATAGGCAATCAAAGAAGGGTAGATGGTGCTTCGAAAGGAAGAATAATGTTCTCACTCGCAGGTTTTCAGATGGCGGATCTGCACGTGGGCAAGTAGCAGTACCGGTAGCACGTAGAGACCGATATACAAGAACAGCTCAGGATAGGGCATGTGCAGGGCACTTAGGAGTAAGGCGTAAGCAGCAGAGAGCAGGATGCCAGGGATATTGGCCAGGATTTAATAAAGAGGTCAGGCTAAACAGAGACTCCAGTGTAACAGTACAATATGCAGATAGCAAAGTTAAGGCAGTTGAAAAGAGTGTTAACGACATCACTGAACCAGGATTAGGATTAGCAAAAAGATGTTTTAAAGATATATTAAACATGAGGCATGGGTACATGAAGGGTAGACACAGCATCGACAGGAATCAGAGGTTGGTCAATGCAAGAAAAGAACCACCTGATATATGGTCGGTACACAAACTCTACAGATAGTTGATGGAAGACAGAGGCAATGCAGCACCTCGACATTTATTCATGGACCATTATTAGTAAAGTTACATGGTTTGTTTGTGTTATTGAAGATATTAATAGACCTGCGGGTACATAATTATAATGTTTTTCTATGTTATGTGGATTATTATGCCATGTATTAGCTCACGTATTGATACACAATATGGAAAGTTGGCTTGTATTGATGTGTAAAGAATATGGGAGTTTACAATGAGTATTTGATATATTATTTAGTGTGGTAGCTAGAGTAAGTTGGATTTATACTTACCACTACCCAGGCAATGTGTCTGGGTTACATATTTGATAAGTATTAGTCTCCCATCATTTGAAAACGATGTTTTCTTTTGAGGAGGGGGTAGTGACACATGCCTGGGTTCATTGAAAGTAAGGTGAGTGTCCGTACAATATAAACAGTTCACGAGATAAAATAGGGCGGGGAGTAAGTCCCTCAGAGGGCGAAAATGAGAAGACAGTAATTATAGGGGGAGCTGAGAAGAGGTCAGCTGGCTAGGATAATGGTGAGGCAGACAGTTGGAGCAGTGAGGTAGTGTTTGTGTGGAGCGTTGTGAGGGGGTATAGAAGGGGTTAAAAGACAGGGACAAAGATTGATAGGGGGAGTTGAGTTTAGACCGGACGAGGAGGAGGTCGTGGTCTGAGAACGTGAAGAATTGTGACGGAGTGAGGAGGAGAACTCTGCGCTGTGGGTTTCCAGGAATAGTGAGTGGAAGTCGAGACCCAGAGTGTGTTACTTTGAGTCGGGCCTAGAGAGAGGCTAGGATACCTGTCGTGTGGGATGAGATTTAGTAGGCCTTGAGAGGCAGTGTTATTCGAAGTGTTCCATTGGGATGGAGATATATTCTGAGAGAATTATTGTTCCTGGATTTATATGTCACGTGTGTCCGTGTTAGTTCAGAATTAAAGGAATATTATGTGCGCAAATTAACGATTGTTCACTGACTGGTGTTTGGTGGTGATGCATCGTGGTTGATCGGTTGTTCAACATACTATATACACTGACATTCCAGTAGACACAACCATAGCCACTCAATCTGTCACTCAGTCAACATTCACTTTGTGTCAGACTGCAAAGCGTGTGGGAAATAATGAATGAATCACTGAAAAAGGAGAAGTAGATTGTGAGCTTTACTAGAGCACGACTACACGAAACAAAATGGACGTTGTAGCCAAAGCCTTCGTCAGCACAGAAGAAACAAATAAAAATAGATTAACAAATACAGGAACGACACTACATGAAAGTATAAATTTCACTTGGGTCTTGAGGGACATAATGAGCACGGTCAGGCACATACAGCGCCCGGGTCACCCATTGCACCTGTATTCGTCTCCAATCGTCTTGACTTGTCTTGCCACTGGATGCAGATGGACTCAGGCGAGAGAGAATGGTCGACGAATTGCGCAACTCTTCCTCACTTAAATACAGTTCATCGCGCAAGTCATTCTTCATCCAAACAAGGCCACATTGTTTCCCATTCCGAGTCGTCATGTTGTGTATGCAGTCGACATTGTGGGCTGGGTAAGAGCACTCTAGGTCTTGAACTTCACCGCTTCGCACGCACCTGTCCATTACAAACATGGCATAGTATGGACTTTCGTGGACAGACAAGCGTTAACAGGTCATAAGTCAGTAGGGTAGTAGTCACACACTACAACCCACAAGACAAGAAGAGTAAGGGTTAACAATAAATCACAGACAGTTAGTGACACTCAAGGAGTTAAATGGTTCACGGGAAATGTAGGGCCAGAGGTAACAACCTCAGCGAAAAGGCTAGCGAGACTTGTCATTCGGGGCACGGACATCTTAAGGAACAGACACATAGAGACATCGGTGATATTTCCATACAAGCTATCTACACGAATATTGAAGAGTGTACAACATTAAGAATTCATACAACGATCAATTAATTCTAACAGTCAACGTAACACAATAAGTCATTTCCTAGACGGTTTAATAACAATCCTAATCCACCAGGAGCATCGAGTGTAACCATGGAGGTCATGGCATTAACAAAGGGCCTGCCTGGAGACACAGACTTTCACCCAGGTGTGTTGTCTCAACGACTCCACGAGCGTGCTAAGAATATCTAGATGGGTTGGGCCAGAAGGCAATGGCTGGAGACACAGACCTTCCTAGATGTTTGTATGGATTTTATTAAACACGGGAATCGTCGCCGGAACTACGGAGGACGTGCTCTGCGCTTGACACATCTTCCAGAGGTCAGCGAAGATAGAGTGAGGAGGAGAAGGCGAGGAAATGATTTGAGAAGAAGGCATAGAAATAGGAGGGCAGACGCCAGGAGAACAAGACGAAAAGTGGAGAGACTAGGTTTCAACCATGTAAGAGTGGGATACTGGAACTGTCGTAGTGCCAGAGCAGAGAGGTCCTGTATTGGAGAGGCTAATATATGATGTTGATGTCCTCATGCTCCAGGAACTAAATACAGACAAATACCATTGCCCTGGTTACGTCAGATATATGAACCCCACTGGGCAGAAGAGATATGGGCAAGGTCTGCTGGTGAAGAAAGGAGTGAAGAATGTGGTACTTGACTTGAGCCAGTGGAATCACAGTGCAAGAGAGGTCCAAGGTATACAAATGGAGATTGATGGCTTAAGATGGAACATCATAAATGTATATGACTACAGTGGACTGTTTTGTCAGATAGGAACAATGGGACTGGCTTAAGGAATTGGAGAAATTACCAGGTGATAGGCTACTCATATGTGGAGTACTTCAATGCGAGGAACAGAGAGTGGGATAGTAGTGGAGAAAACCAGTCAGGGAATTGCCCTTGCGGATGCCATGGTGGACTCCGATGTGGTCTGCATAAATGATGGTAGGACCAACTAGAATGGCAATGAGGCCTGGCGATGCAGACACTGCTATTGACTTGGCACTTGTCTCCCAGTCATCAGTCCTCGATGTAAAGTGGACTGTTTTGAATGACCATGGGAGTGATCACATGCCATGCTCAGTCCTGATCTCTAAATCCAAGAAAATTAAGGCTGGGAGAGCGCGCAAGACTTTACGGTATGAGTGGACCGACAGCCTTCTTGGACGCCTCAGACAGAGAGCTTGCAACAGGACTGTTAAAACTCCTATCTTGCTACCCCATGGTGGACCCCAGAAGTAAACAATGCTTGGAAAGCAAAGAAAGCTGCAGTGAAGCAGCTAAGGAAAGTGCGACAGACACCTCGAAGCTCACGAGAGGAAATGGACACAGCGGAAAATGACAAGAAAGACAAGGTGGAGGCTTTCAAGCGATGTGCTGCAGAGGCCAAGAACGTAAAATGGGAATGTTTTATGAAGGAGATTGGTGGTGATAAAACACTGCGAATATTCTGGAAACTGCACAGACAAATGCAAAGAAAAGATCGGCCTATGACAGTGGGAACCATTTATAAAGAGGGTGGTGTACGCGTGACAACAGACAAAGAGAAGGGGGAGGCGTTTCTCGAGAGATTTTTAGAGCAGACCAATCATAATGGATGCAGTTAGAGAGGAATTATCTGGCACAATGGAGGATATGCATTATGAAGACATCATACGGGTTGAAGATGTTAAACATATTTTGAAAAAGACAAAAGACACGGCACCAGGGCCCGATGGGGTTAGGTATGGCCACATGAAGGTTTTGAGCGATGTAAACCTGAAGGAGATGACCGACTGCTTTAATCAGAGCATTAAGACAGCATTGGTACCGAAGGATTGGTTACATAGCTATCTCATCCCTCTCCCAAAACCATTCAAGGATCATTCAAAGCTTAGCGGCTTTAGGATCATCACCCTTCAAAATACATTTGGGAAGGTTTAGAGAAGATAGTCGCTGTTAAGCTGCAGGATGTTTTGGAAAGGAGGAAGCTTCTTCCTAGAGGCCTGGGGAGCTACAGGCCAGGAAAAGATACCTGGTCAAATGCAGCCACTTTTGCCTTTGACGTTTATGAGGAGTTCCAGAGTAGACAGGAAACGATGGCGAGCAGCGCTTGATCTCGAGGATGCGTACAATAGAGTTCGCTATGATATTTTGATGACCGCACTGATGGAGAAGGGGGTCAATCCCTGGTTGGTGAACTTGGATAGCAGCCGTCCTGCATTCTCGTCGGGTTGCTCTCCGTCTGGGTGCATGGACCTCAGAGCCACATATGTTAACCCCGGGAATGCCTCAAGGATCCGCAATCTCACCGGTGCTCTTTAACGTGTATACGAGCAAGATTGCAAACCTAGAAGCACCAGGGGTTGGAAGGATACTAACATATGCAGATGATATTCTTGCATATAGGCAGGGGAGAGATAGGGAGCAAACAGCCCAGGAGTTACAGGCGACAGTAGACAAAGTGATTGACTGGTGCACGGACATGAGTGCTGTCATCCACCCGGAAAAGGCAGCTGTTTGTGGTGCTCTCTTGACAACAGAATTGTGAGAAATGATGCCCCAAGCCTCACGATAGATGGTAGAAGCGTCAACAGAGAGAACAAATCTGAAAGTATCTGGGAATCACATTTGACAGGAGTCTGTCCTTCAAGGACCATGTGGAGACGGTTGTGACAAGATCTCAAAAGGGACTCAATGCACTTAAAACTATGGCTGCAATGGGCACAGAGCAGAGCATGCTCTTCACACTATACCAGCACTTGATCCTCTCAGTGATTGATTGTGGACTAGGACTGCTCACTGTCTCAAAGAGTCAGTTGGTGAAATTACAGCGCATACAGAACGAAGCTTTGCGGGTCATTCTGGGATGCACCAGAGACACCCCAGTAGTGTGTATGCGTTACATCCTTGGTCTGCCGACTGTTGCTGGTAGGCACAAGGTGATGCAGGCGAAGGCATACCTCAGAGTAGCTGCAGACACAGATCACCCGTTGCATGAGGCGCTGGACGAAGCTAAGGTTCAGAGACTGATAAGCGGGAAATCAGGGATGGCTCAGGCGGAGGATACGATCAGACAGGTGTGCATCTTGGAGAACATTAGGCGAGGAGAGGAGTGGGTCAGAGTGCCAGCGGAGCAGTCAGACTTGTGCAGAGTTATAATCACATTGAGCCGGGAGTGCAGGGAGTGGCCAGCAGGAGCCCCGCAAGTGGTAGTCCAGCAACTAATTCAGGATAATGCTCGCCCGGGTGATGTGATTATCTACACGGATGGTTCGGTGTTGAGAGGCAGGAGAAGTGCCTGGGGATTCTTAGCAAAAGCTAATGGTCGACGTTTGGTGCAGGAGAGCCTGGCGTATGATACCACAACATCTAGCTTAAGAATGGAGGTGGAGGCGGTCAGTGCAGCTTTCTGCTGGATGGAGAATACGATACATACACACATCTTGATTGTAACTGACTCAGAAAGCATGCTGAGGAGGGTGAGGACAGGCTGGCTTCGTACAGAGTGGCTTGCTTCGCTTTGGAGGTCACGAGTAGCAGGCATCACCTGGATCTTTTCTCCGGGGCATGCCGGTGTGCTGGGGAATAAACAGGCTGACAGATTGGCTGGCTCGGCAAAACTTGGTGGAGTATTGATGCATGACAAGGCAGACGTGGTTGCGGCCTTGTGGGAGCACGTGTACACCTCGGAGGAGCAAATGGATCACCATAGTCTGGTAAGAATGAGGCAGCGAGGTGTGACGAGGGGATCTGGCCGACTGCTCGACGCTCAGAGGAAAGGCGAGACGGACATATAATCAGATTGCTGCTGGAAATATTAGTGTTGGAACTCTTCGCTGGCTGCTGAGGATGGGGACGGAGCGCTTATGGAAATGCCCTGAATGCTGTAATGTCGGTTCCTAAATCAATCAATCAATAATTGTAATTTGCGTCCTATAGTAAAGGACGGTCAAAAATATCAACATCAGATGGACATCAATGATCCTGCAACCAAGAGTATAAAAAAAACATGTAATGACGAACTGCAAAGAAATAGAAAAGTCTGTTATTAATTTTTAAGCATAAAGGATAATGTCAACATTTTTTTCATAAATATTGAAGGCTCCTTAAGTTTTTATCAGCCACTTATGCTGAATTTACTTGCTGCTAATTACCGTGAAGAAGATATCACAAACAATGAAAACTTCTAAATTTATTTAAGTTACATAATACATTTATCTTATTTCGAGTAAAGTCCCTTAACTGTTACGTTGTTATATCCCTTTCTATTTTGTACTTAGTTTTGTTACTTTCATTGTGGTCAGTCCACAATCCGTTAAGACATAATTGTTCCCAAAAGTAGTGATTAATCAACGCATTGCTAGCCTGTTCTGATAATTTACATATGCCATGAGAGATCAAGGATGTAAATATAAGAAGTAAAGTTTTATGATTTCTTGCCATATGCATAATAACAATTTGTTGTTAATATACATTGTAAAATGCGGTGGCGTGGAGCGTGATAAAAATATTTAAATACTTACAAAAATAATACTTTACTAAGGAGGGAAGGACTACAAAAGGGGAGTTGGCATAATTTTGGATCAAATGAGTTCTGGGGGGAAGGGGGGTGGGATTAATGGATTCTGGACAATCTCAGATGAGTATTATGTATTATTAGTGACCCTCCTTGACAAACCTCTGTATATTAACATAACACACGCATTTGCGCCAACAGCAGACAGTAAGAGGATATAAATATATTTTATTATAATGAATTAGACATGGCGGTGGGCCAGTGTACACATTTTAAATGACTGTCATACTGGTGACAATGGCCTGGGTTCTAGGAATGAGATAGGTGACAGAATAACCGCGTGGGCAGAATACCAAGAAATGATAGGTAACACCTGATTCACAATCAAATTGATTACATACTGATTAGAAAGAGATTCAGAAGCAGTTTGGTACTATTAGTGTTGGAACTCTTCGCTGGTTGCTGAGGATGGGGACGGAGCGCTTATGGGAACGCCCCGAATGCTGTGATGTCTGTTCCTAAATCAATCAATCAATCAATCAGAAGCAGTTTAGTAGCAGCAACAACTTCTCCAGGAGTAGATGGACATAGTGACCATGTGCCAGTTATAGGAAAGATGAGGTTAAGATTTGCTTGCTTGCTTGCTTGTGTTCGCTGGTTGTGATCTCCAGTGCGAAGTCCTGTATGTCGGATGAAGACATCCTGTTGTCCAACATCAGAATGATGTCATACAGGACCTGAGGTTTGCGTGAGTATCCGTTGTCCCATGTCTGGCTTATTGGTGTGCAGACTGGTGGTTCCTCGCCGTACAGGCAGACACTCTCCGACTTCGGAGGAATCAACGATCCTACTGACTTTAGCCAGGACCCCAAAAGGACCTGCTGCCCAGGACGCTCGGCGAGGACGCGTCAATAGGTCTTGGCCAGTATAGAACCCAGCCCTGGTGCCTTGGAAACACCTCTGCGCCCCAGGTTAAGATTTAAAACCAAAAAGAAAACCCCAAAGAAGTTAGACCTAACATTACTTAAAACAGACAAATAAATTAGAGACAGGTACAATACTACTGTAAAGAACAGTTATAATGCCATGGAGATAATACAGATTTTGGTGAACACTTGGATATGTTGCAGGAGTCAGTCCAGTAGACATCAAAAGAAATCATTTCACTTACACATTAGAATTACAAACAAACAAAAAAAACAGAAATGGATGACACATGAAATGTTGTGGATGATGGATGAAAGAAGTAAGAAAAAGCAAGATAAATACGAATCTAATACAATACATAAAGAAATAGTAAAAATGCAACAACAACAAAATGCAAAGTGGTTAAAATAGTCTGACTGAATCAACAGTGCCTGGAGATTAGTACAAACTAGGGAAAATACTCACGTTCCATGTATATTGGCACCTTTCCATCTTGACAGACGATAGTTTGGTACATTGTGCTTCAAAGAGGTTTAATAACTATGTCAACGTCCTAGAGACCTAGGGAAATGAAACTCGGGTTCATACAGGCAACAAACTCCATTCTGATACTATCTGATATAATTTATTTACAGTAAGCTGGCGAAGAATGGTTTTCGTAGCCAGCTACGTGGCGAACATTATCACAGGAGTTCATAACACAGCAATCATACATAATCATCACAACAAACTCTATCATCTATCTATCTCGTGAGTAACACTCCTAAATACACTTGTGTTCAATCTATCAAGTCCCCCTTAAGTTAAGCCCTGTTGCTTGTTCGATGTCCAGTCGGCGTCTGCCCTCTAACGTGTCTTGATCGGACACGGGCTGTAACTCTCCTCAAGCTTCTCGTGGAACAGGTCCTGGCACGCGGTAAGCGGGTTCCCCCTGTGTCCACGGAGCTGTAGGCGAACTGACCTATCCTTCTCGAAGGCTCTAGATTGTTCGAGCATTCGAGTGTGTCTCCCTTGTATTGGGGTTATGTCCCCTCTCTAATTCCCTTCTATCTTTATGTTCCTACCGACTCCATGTGAGACTCTGACAGGGTTTCCCTCCCCCGCTTCTATGGGTTAGTATATGGTAATTAGTTTGTACTAATTCTGTCGTAGGATCACATGAAGTTGGTGTAGGTAGTTTCCTGGATGGGAACCTGGCCATCTATATATTTGCACTATTAACTCATGTATTTCCCAGTACAACAATTCAGGGTGATTGCTGAAGAGCTCCTATCTCTTCCATATTCTTAAACATGCTTATCCGACTGAAGTTCCCTGACGCTTCCAGTTGTATTTGCAACCGCGCCCTTCTCAAGTATCCATATGATACTGTCAGGGTCTTAAACTCGGCTCGCTAACCTAACAGTGTGAGACAGTACAAGTACAACGTGATTTGACGTAAGACTCAACGACACACCGTTCTATGGATTTATTCACATATCAAATACAGAACGATGATCACAACAATATATACTCGATACTTCAATACACTTACATACAGCTCACAAGTCTCACTCAAGATGTCCAGACACTCGACTTTCAGTACAGATACCACACAACGCCTTTCTCTCTAATCTTGCGTCCGTCCAAGTCCGTGTCCCAGAGCTGTCTGCCGCTAGTTCGCCACTGGCCTCCCACCACAGGTGGCTTCACGAGGCATGCGTGCGGTTAGCGTCGTCCAGGCCTGACCGCTGGTCGTTCGTCAGCCAGCAATCTTGCAGGCCGGTTACTACCACTCGCCTGGCGGCGTAACGAAGTTGCTGCCTCCCTGCTGGGAGCTAAGTCGCCTGGCGGGCGTAACGATGTCACTGCATCATCGTACCCTTTTGGGACTCTGACAGATACCAGGATATTAAACTCTGTGTTAGAGAGTTTTAACAAGACAAATTGTCTTGGCTTATTTAAGAACACCTGCAATTCTTGTCCTGAATGTGTATTTTGATACACTTTTACTTCTGTATATTTTATAGTGCTGAATACACACACACACACACATATATATATATATATATGCACTCTTGTTTTCTCCCAAGTAACTACTAATGTTCCTGTTTGCCTGTTAGTGTGTTTACTGCTTTGTTACTTGCTCTAATAAACTGTGTGTGATTTAATTGTTAGTTGTTTTATGAGTATGTCCTATCTAATGTCTAAAGTGTGTGCTACCTGTGTGTATGTGGTGTGTAGTACATCTCTAAGTGTCACGAGCTGGAATATCCCTTGTCATGAATTACGTTATCTGTGTAATGCATGTACCGGGTATTCAAACAGTGATTCATAGAATGAACCTATTTTATCTAACACTAAACATGTATACACAATTTTAGACAAGTGTTACATTTTACATCCAAAAACGCAGACAAATTAAAATAAATACTTTTTGCGTACAATTTGTCCGCTCAGTATATCGCTCTCTCATTTAATTCATTCACACTCTGATTCGCATACCTTTCATTCAATATACTGATTTGTTAAAATATACAAATTAAGGTGAGGAAAATGTTGTCGCCCTTAGAAAAAAGGAAAATGGCGATATGCTATATTCAAAGCGCCAAGTACTATCTGTACTGGTGATAAGAAATGGTTTATAAGTTAAATTGCAACAATAGTATTGGAAGAAACTTTTAACTATGAATGAAAATGTTTTTGACATATTATGATAGCAAATGTAGAATTTGCATGTTCACATATTTTATGTATATAGCAAAGCACAAAAGTAATAAATATTTAACTAATAACATTAAATTAATTAATTCCAACGACGATCCGTGTGTTGTCGTTCTTTTGTCCTAGTGCTGTTCCAATAATGTTTATGGTTCGTAGATAACGTTTTGGTGTCACATTCCTGTGCTGTCTCTCGTATGTCGTAACAGTCATAGTATATCGCTGCGTTTATGTGCGATGTTCTGTTCCGTTAGTTTGCGAAGTCAATTGAAATCACGCGTATGCAGAGTTCTTAATATTCGCATGATAACTTTTAGTTCTGTGCTTGATGAAATAACTTCACAAATGTTAATATTCACAGTTCGGATTGTTTTTGAGGTACTGCTAATTGCCAATGTGGCCCAATATAGTTAACTGTTCTCAAAGCTTCATGTCTATGATAACTATGAGTAGAGTATTACATCAGTTGTCGACACTTCTGAATTAAAGTTCTACAGTAAGTGTAGAAGTACACACTTTTATGCAACAGACTAAAATATCACAGCTTATCATATGGCCACTAATCAATGTACATAATGTTAATCTGCTGGTGCAGTGGGTAATCGTGATAATATGTCAGCAATTACATTATCCGTACCTTTAATGTGACGGATTTCAAAGTCGAATTCCTGAAGTAGAAGACACCATCTTGCCAACCTATGGTTTTTCGGGTTGCCTTCTTTAATTACCAGCAGTGGCGCATTATCGGTCAAGACAACGAAATGGGAACCCAAGAGGAACTTAGATAAACTGACGAACACAAAAAAACCAAACTTAATGCTTGCAATTTAGCTGTTGAATACTTGATTTCCGCCGTTTTCAGCTTACGGCTGACATACAGTGTTAGGTGTTTCATGCCTTTATATTCTTGCATCAGACTCCCTCCAATTGCGATAGCACTTGAATCTGTGTTTAATATAAATGGTAAATCTATGTTTGGTAATCTCGATATGGGTTGATTAGAAAAAATGGATTTCAATTTGCACATTGCATCCTCTAAACGGATACTCTTACAATTCCAAATACTACATAATTGTATAGGTATCAATATAAAAATCAGTGTAGACAATGTAAGAGTGAAAATGAATTTACTATAGGCATATCCCAGACTTATATGACAAATTTTGCACCAACAGGAGTTAATGAACTGTAGCATGGTTTTTGCTCTTTCAATTTGGTGCAATGTTGATTGATATATGAATACGATGGTAAATATGATGGAAAATTTGTTTGTTATCCGGATAGTGGTGAAAGATACATTTTGAAAGGTAGATAATGTTGGTTGAAGTTGGGGTAACAGCAAAAGTAGCAAGAGTGTCAGTGATTTGTCTCTGTTCATTCTACTGTTTGGTGAATGTGATTGTTTTCTTTTGTTGGTTGAGGTGTGTGTTTCAAAGAAATTACTGTATTTATCTGGTAAATTGGTGGATGGTGAATTAAAAAATGTAGTCTTTGTGCTGATGGATTTAGACCTGCATCGTTTGCTGGTTTTGTTCATGCAATAAAGTAGTTTGTTTGTATGCAATTGTTTCACTTTGACTTTGTGTGAAGTCCATTGTTTGTGTTTGTTTATTTGCATACTGTTTGCTTGCATGATTGTTGCTTGATGATGTTCTTTCTGTATCTGCATAACTTTCTGCAGATGTATGTGTTGTTTCTGTTTTTGTTTATGTGTCTTTGGTAGCTGGTAAATTTGTAATGAACACATAGGATGACACTTATTTGCTAATAATACTTCTTTGTCACTAGTAGTGTCCCTTGGATATCTTTGTATTCCTTGGTTATGTTTCTTGGAATTACTGTTGTAATTGTTTATTGTTCTCAGAGAAACAAATTGTTTCGACTCATAAAGTTGGAAATTATGAGTTCTCTCAGTTGTTGGTTTGGTAAGTGCGTTTTCGTCTTCGCAAGAAACTGTTCGTAATGTGAAGTTGTCTTCATTGTCTTGTGGAGTAATGTCGTTAAGAAGAGACAGAATGTCTTGTCGTTGTGGTTGTGTCCAAGTGTCGGGGATTATTATATCTTGTACTGTACCGTTGTCCTTTATGATAGGTACTGGAATTTCAATGTTGTCTATGTCAGTATGATTTATTAATGATGCTACTGTTTGTAGAGTGTCTTCAATGTCATTGTCGTCATCGTCCAGAATAATCGTTGCTAATGTGTCGTTGCCTTCGTCGTATTTTCGTTACGAAAACAAATTGTCGCTAGTGTCAAATTGTCTTCGTCGTCTACGTTGTCAAAAGAATGTGTCGTTAATGATGCTTCGTCTAGATTTTCGTTTGTAGTAGTGTCGTTCAGTAGTCTGGTTGTCGTTTCGTTTTGTTTGTCGTTCTTGTTAGTCTGGTTATTGTCCCCTGTTTTCTCTGTTTGGTTGTTTATATGGGTTTTGTGAGTCATTTGTCTTGTCACTATATTGGCGTATTCTGTCTGTTGTTGCACATTTACATGTTCACAATTTTGCGTTTCGGTGGCATCCTCAATTCGAGGTTTTATGCTGATGTTGTCATTGAAAGATTCAACCGCCCCTGTGTTATGCACCTCTGTGAATTCGTTTCGAATTCCGTCATCGGTGGTCTCCCTTGTGCTTTTGGCAGTTTGAGACATGCAAATGTGTTCTTTAGTTCTGGAATCACTGTTTGCTTTCTGGATGCATTTTTTCTGTTCCCATTCTCTGATTTCTTCCAATACTGCGCATAGCACGTGTCCTGATAGAAAAGGTGTCTGAATTTCGGCCAGTGCTAGGGGGTATCTTTCGATGGTGCCTGCGAATGTGCGACATGTCACGTAGTTGTGTGTGTAGTCTTTGTCATTAATTAATGTTCTTTTAATTCCACAAAGAGTCGCTCCGCTATCACGCATTATTGTACATAGTTTGTTATTAACAAACCCTTTCAAAAATTTTAACTTGCCTTTAGACGCTAAGGCTGCGTTGGCCATTTCATTGGATATAGGGAGTGTTTGGCCACATTCCAAGGTTGTATCCAACTGAAATTTTCTGCACGTATTACAGGTCTAGGGGTATGATTTTCGCTTCGGGTGCGAGAGGTCCCGGGTTCAGATCCAGGCTTGGCCCCCAAATAGCCTGTCAACGTCCTAGAGATCTAGGGAAATGAAACTCGGTTAAATACAGGCAACAAACTCCATTCTGATACTATCTGATATAATTGATTTACAGTAAGCTGGCGAAGAATGGTTTTCGCAGCCAGCTACGTGGCGAACATTATCACAGGAGTTCATAACACAGCAATCATACATAATCATCACAACAAACTCTATCATCTATCTATCTCGTGAGTAACACTCCTAAATACACTTGTGTTCAATCTATCAAGTCCCCCTTAAGTTAAGCCCTGTTGCTTGTTCGATGTCCAGTAGGCGTCTGCCCTCTAACGTGTCTTGATCGGACACGGGCTGTAACTCTCCTCAAGCTTCTCGTGGAACAGGTCCTGGCAAGCGGTAAGCGGGTTCCCCCTGTGTCCACGGAGCTGTAGGCGAACTGACCTATCCTTCTCGAAGGCTCTAGATTGTTCGAGCATTCGAGTGTGTCTCCCTTGTATTGGGGTTATGTCCCCTCTCTAATTCCCTTCTATCTTTATGTTCCTACCGAATCCATGTGAGACTCTGACAAACTACGACCCATGGCGGTGGCGAGTGTGGCTGATAAGGCCAATTCATGCTGAAAAAGTTTGTACACAGTGGATGATTGTGAAAACATTGTCATTTCCACCATCATGCACCATCTTACGTCTCTCACGCTCTGTGTGTGCTTTATCTGCAATCATTTTCTTCTTTGTCTTAATTCCATTTCGTATAGTTGCCCTCCATGCAACACGTTCAGCTGCGACTTGCTCCCAATGTGCATTATCAATGCCTGTATCAATCATGCCCCGCTTACACTTATCTTTGTATCGTAGTAGAGGCCGACCCTGAGATCTCCTACTCATCTGTAATTCACCAAAAAAGATGTCCTTTGGTGTTCTACCATCATCCATACTCCTAACATGTCATATCCATCTAAGCCTACGAAGACTGAGCATGGAATAAACCGTCACACAACCTGATCTTTCCAATACTTCAGTATTTGTGATTTTGTCTTGCCACTTAATACCAAGTATTCTTCGCAGACACCGCATATGAAAGCTGTTTAAACGTTTCTCTTGGTGTGAGTAAGTTGTCCAGGTTTCACTGCCATAAAGAAGAGTACTAAGGACACAGACTTGGTAGACGAGGATTTTTGTTTTAGCAGTAAGCTTCCTGTTTTCCCAGACTCTTTTTGCTAACATGTTCATTGTTGTTGCTGCCTTACCAATCCTGTTGTTGATTTCCTGATCTAGGGATAATTTGCTATTTACCACTGATCCTAGATATGTAAAGTGGTCGACCATCTCTAGTTCGGCGTCGTCAATAAAGATTGATGGTACCCCATGTGCACCTTGTGACATAATCTGTGTCTTCTTTTTGTTAATTGTTAAACCAAATTCAGAACAAGCATTGGAGAATGCAGATAGTAGATGTTGTAATTCTTCCCCAGAGTGGGTCGTTATTGCAGCATCATCCGCAAAAAGCAATTTCTGATTAGTCCCCTACAAAGCATGGGCTAAAATATAGAGACCATTTGTTGCCCAAGCAGCATGATGCCTCTCTCGGCCTGCCTAGTTCACTCCAGAGGAAAGGTAACACCTATACATCTGGAACAAGACAAGCTGTAGATGCTGCCGGATCAGCAAAGCAACGCTCTACTGTGTGCCTGTCGGAGCTTCGATCCTAAACCAGCTGCCAACCAAGGCTTAGGGCCTTATCTGCCTGCCATGACATTTTGTCTTTAGGTTGCATGTCCTCGCACCAGGATAAGGCTTGTACCCTCCCAATTGCGCTCTTCCGCCCGAAGCCGTTGGCACAAAGTGGTTAAAAGGGTCTGGCTTAATCAACAGTGCATGGAGATTAGGACAAACTAGGGAAAATACTCACTTCCATGTATCAACAAATAAATACAATAATAGGTAGAAAAACACGAACTAGCACTGGATGTTTAACATCAAGGAGTGCTGCAATATTGATGGGACAAGATGATATAGTCAATGAATGGTACACGCCGCTGTTACTGCTAATAATTATGAAAATAATAAGAAATAAGCTTACAACAGAAAAACACTGCACACTCTTGTGTCATGGCACGGAAGGGAGTCAACACACGATTTGACCCATGCCTTCGGAGGTCGCAATTTGTCACGGTACATAATCGCCGGCGCCAGCGAGCAAGGCACTTAATGATGATAATGATGATATTGTGATTAAATTCAAGCCTCGGTGCAAGAACGACAGGATACTTCCAATAATCAGAAGTGCATTCCTTCGCCGAATATTTCGACCTATTATCTTCCCAATACCGGTTTCCCTGGTCTAAGGGTTACACGACATTCTCCGTAATCCCGTATACTCTCGTAAGTAACGTGACGTTGCGTGAGAATCGGTAGCGGTTCTCTCCGCGTCGGTAACTTAGGGGTATGTGAGCCGGTAGCTCAGAAAGCAATGGCAACCTTCTGAGCGTAATTTTGCCAAGAAATCAACAATCAGCTGAAAGATACTATGGTTGACAGAGATGTCATGTAAAGAATATGCGAAGACAAAAAAAAATATCTTCCCAGCACTCTCTAGGGATGGGACCCATCCGGGTCATGACCCCGGATGTCTTTCTCCTGCAGTCAGTTTACACTCTGCTTCCAGTTTGGAGACGTTGGAACAGACTTTCCACTTATCCCACACTCGACTTTCTGAGACAGTAAAGCTTTCCGGATTTTAAATAAGAGACTGATGCCTTCTGCTTCTGTGAGAAGATTTCACCCAAGCGGACTCAATGAGCGTGCTAAGAAGATCGAGATGGCCTGGCAGAAAGCATGGCTTGAATCTGGAAGGTTTAGTGCCGTGGCCTTTGGGGGTCTTTGGTAGAAGACAACACTCGAGCGTGACTCTGGGTATAAATATGTGATCCTGTGAAACATGTGGGGTCCCGTTAAACATGTGGCGTCCCGTTAAACATGTGGCGTCCCGTGGCACATCTCTGGTACCGTGACACATGTGGGGTCCCGTGACATATGTGGGGTACCGTGACACATGGGGGGTCCCGTGACACGAGTGGGGTCCCGTTAAACATGTGGGGTCCCGTGAAACATGTGGGGTCACGTGACACATGTCGGATCCCGTGACATATGTGGGATCCCGTGACACATGTGGGGTACCGTTAAACATGTGGAATCCAATGACACATGTGGGGTCCCGTGAATCATGTGGGGTCCCCTAACACATGTGGGGTTCCGTGAAACACGTGGGGTCTCGTGACACATGATAGGTACCATTAAACATGTGGGATCCCGTTAAACATGTGGGATCCCGTTAAACATGTGGGATCCCGTGACACATGTGGTGTCCCGTGACACATGTTGGGTCCCGTGAAACATGTGAAACCACGATAGGACCCAACGAAAGAACGAACGAACTTTTTTTTTCCAAAGGCTTCATACATGGATACACAAGCTCGGCCGACATTCTTCTCTTCTTGTGTCTCTGCGCTCGTGCATTACTTCAGTCATACATCACTTACGAATCTACAATTCGTCCAACGACGACAACCACAGAAACAATATGCGTTATAAACTCATGGAAAATGTGCAATAGTCAATATTAGATGCCACGCTAAAACTAATGTTGACATGGTAGTTATAATTAGCTCAGGTAGATGTAATATTGTCTGTATCTCAGGTAAATGTCATATTGCTTGGGGACATCCGGGAATATAGGACAAGTCTAGTCCTGGGACTGCATTGTGACCATTCAGGTGAGATCTCTTCTTATCTCTCTGCGCTGGTGCATTACTTCATTCATACATGGATACACAAGCTCGGCTGACATTCTTCTCTTCTTATCTCTCTGGGCTCGTGCATTACTTCATTCATACATGGATACACAAGCTCGGCCGACATTCTTCTCTTCTTGTGTCTCTGCGCTCGTGCATTACTTCATTCATACATGGATACACAAGCTCGGCCGACATTCTTCTCTTCTTATCTCTCTGGGCTCGTGCATTACTTCATTCATACATGGATACACAAGCTCGGCTGACATTCTTCTCTTCTTATCTCTCTACGCTCGTGCATTACTTCATTCATACATGGATACACAAGCTCGGCTGGCATTCTTCTCTTCTTATCTCTCTGGGCTCGTGCATTACTTCATTCATAAATGGATACACAAGCTCGGACGACATTCTTCTCTTCTTATCTCTCTGGGCTCGTGCATTACTTCATTCATACATGGATACACAAGCTCGGCCGACATTCTTCTCTTCTTATCTCTCTGGGCTCGTGCATTACTTCATTCATACATGGATACACAAGCTCGGCCGACATTCTTCTCTTCTTATCTCTCTGTGCTCGTGCATTACTTCATTCATACATGGATACACAAGCTCGGCCGACATTCTTCTCTTCTTATCTCTCTGGGCTCGTGCATTACTTCATTCATACATGGATACACAAGCTCGGCCGACATTCTTCTCTTCTTATCTCTCTGGGCTCGTGCATTACTTCATTCATACATGGATACACAAGCTCGGCCGACATTCTTCTCTTCTTATGTCTCTGCGCTCGTGCATTACTTCATTCATACATGGATACACAAGCTCGGCCGACATTCTTCTCTTCTTGTGTCTCTGCGCTCGTGCATTACTTCATTCATACATGGATACACAAGCTCGGCCGACATTCTTCTCTTCTTATCTCTCTGGGCTCGTGCATTACTTCATTCATACATGGATACACAAGCTCGGCTGACATTCTTCTCTTCTTATCTCTCTGGGCTCGTGCATTACTTCATTCATACATGGATACACAAGCTCGGCTGACATTCTTCTCTTCTTATCTCTCTGGGCTCGTGCATTACTTCATTCATACATGGATACACAAGCTCGGCCGACATTCTTCTCTTCTTATCTCTCTGGGCTCGTGCATTACTTCATTCATACATGGATACACAAGCTCGGCCGACATTCTTCTCTTCTTATCTCTCTGGGCTCGTGCATTACTTCATTCATACATGGATACACAAGCTCGGCCGACATTCTTCTCTTCTTAGTGTCTCTGCGCTCGTGCATTACTTCATTCATACATGGATACACAAGCTCGGCTGACATTCTTCTCTTCTTGTGTCTCTGCGCTCGTGCATTACTTCATTCATACATGGATACACAAGCTCGGCTGACATTCTTCTCTTCTTATCTCTCTGGGCTCGTGCATTACTTCATTCATACATGGATACACAAGCTCGGCTGACATTCTTCTCTTCTTATCTCTCTGGGCTCGTGCATTACTTCATTCATACATGGATACACAAGCTCGGCTGACATTCTTCTCTTCTTATCTCTCTGGGCTCGTGCATTACGTCATTCATACATGGATACACAAGCTCGGCTGACATTCTTCTCTTCTTGTGTCTCTGCGCTCGTGCATTACTTCATTCATACATGGATACACAAGCTCGGCTGACATTCTTCTCTTCTTATCTCTCTGCGCTCGTGCATTACTTCATTCATACATGGATACACAAGCTCGGCCGACATTCTTCTCTTCTTGTGTCTCTGCGCTCGTGCATTACTTCATTCATACATGGATACACAAGCTCGGCCGACATTCTTCTCTTCTTGTGTCTCTGCGCTCGTGCATTACTTCATTCATACATGGATACACAAGCTCGGCTGACATTCTGCTCTTCTTGTGTCTCTGCGCTCGTGCATTACTTCATTCATACATGGATACACAAGCTCGGCTGACATTCTTCTCTTCTTGTGTCTCTGCGCTCGTGCATTACTTCATTCATACATGGATACACAAGCTCGGCTGACATTCTTCTCTTCTTGTGTCTCTGCGCTCGTGCATTACTTCATTCATACATGGATACACAAGCTCGGCCGACATTCTTCTCTTCTTGTGTCTCTGCGCTCGTGCGTTACTTCATTCATACACCACCTACGAATCTAAAATTCGTCCAACGACGACAACCACAGAAACAATATGCGTTATAAACTCATGGAAAATGTGCAATATTCAATAATACATGCCTCACTAAAACTAATGTTGACATCATCATCATCATCATCAAGTGCCGTGACGGCTGGCGTAGGCGTTCATGGCTCTCCATAGATCTCGGTCTTTGGTTTTCTGGATCAACTCTGCTGCTGATATTCCTCCATGCCACCGTCTCAATCCATCCAGCATCACTTCTCTTGGTCTACCTCTGCCTCTCTTCCCCTCGATCTTTCCAGTTGTTACAATGTTGACATGGTAGTCATAATTAGCTCAGGTAGATGTAATATTGCCTGTAGCTCAGGGAAATGTCATATTGCTTGGGGACATCCATAAATATGGGACAAGTCTAGTCCTGGGACTGCATCGTGACCATTCAGGTGAGATCTGTTCAGGTGAACCATTGTGACTGTTCGGGGCCGATCTGTTCGGATTGACAGATCGTATGTGAGGACGTTGTGTATTCAAATGGCGCGCTCGACAAATGTTGAGTTACGGCATGTTGAGTTACGGCATGTTGAGTTGAGTTTAATACAATAATTATTTCCAGAAGTCTACTTCTAATAGTAGAAATTAATAACGGTGAAAGTTGTATATGTGAATAGCAGACAATGGAAATAAAATGATATAAAACTGTGCCGGACTTCTGCTATTTCTTGAGGTGTTCAGTTGTCTTCAGACATTGTGTTGTTATCGTTAAGAAATGTTGTGAAATGCTGTGTAGAGAGGATGTTGGTCTACAAGCCTAGAGGCATTCACATAAGTCATAAAAAGAGGTGACTTTAAAATCAATGTCACACAGCTGTTACATCGAGTATGGAGACTATTCTATACACAACCCACATGTGAAGACAGGATTCGTCAGACTGCGAGGAAGAAATCATTGATGATTCAACGGGCAAGACGGCGTTTACCTGCAAAGCGTTGTGGGACGTCATGAGCACGGCAAGGCACGTAGAGCGCCCTGGTCATCCATTGCACCTGTAATCGACTGCAGTCATGACTTGTCTTGCCAATGGATTCAGATAAACTAAGGTGAGAGAGCGTGGTTGAATAATTGTCAATTTTCTTCCATACTTTAATACAATCCATTGTTCAAGTCATTCTTCATCCAAACAAGGCCACATTTTTCCCATTCCGAGTCGTCATGTTGTTTATGCAGTCGACATTGTGGGCGGGGTAAGAGCACTCTAGGTCTTGAACTTCACCGTTTCGCACGCACCCGTCCATTACAAACATGGCATAATATGGACTGTCGTGGACAGAAAAGAGTTAACAGGAAATAAGTCAATAGAGTAGTAGTCACACACTACAACCCACAAGACAAGAAGAGTAAGGTTAACAATAAATCACAGGCAGTTAGTGACACTCATGGAGCTCAACCGTTCACGGGAAATGTAGGGGCCAGAGGCAACAACCTCAGCGAAAAGGCTAGCGAGACTTGTCATTCGGGGCGCGGACATCTTAAGGAACCGACACACAGAGACGTCAGTGATATTTCCATACAAGCTATCTACACGAATATTGAAGAGTTTACAACATCAAGAATATTCACACAACGATCAGTTCATTCTAGCAGTCAACGTATCACAATAAGTCTTTTCCTAGACTGTTTAACGACAATCCTAATCCACCAGTAGCATCGATTGTAACCATGGAGGTCATGGCATTAACAAAGGCAACAACCTGACTGGAGACACAGACTTTCACCCAGGCAGGTTGTCTCAACGACTCCATCCATGAGTATGCTTAAAAAAGTCGCTTAAAAGTCGACAGGGTCGACTTCGTTGCACCGGGTTTTATCCCATATGGCTCGGTCTCTTTCCACAGCACAGAAAGCGTCGCACAAAGCACGAACTCCGTAGCTTTTAGCGACGACCCACAGGAGTCTCCGAAACATTTAACTCGTAAACCGAAGGGTGCGGCCCGGAATCGAACCCACAACCTTCGAAGCACGAGTCAAACGGCTTGACCACTTCGCCACAGAGAGTCCCATATGTATGATACTCCATACTCCCATGAGTATGCTAAGAAGATCGAGATGGGCTGGGACAGAAGGCAATGGTTGGGGACACAGACCTTCCTAGATGTTTGTAATTTGCGTCCCATAGTCAAGGACGGTCAAAAATATATTTTGTTTCTAGCAAACGGACATTCTGCCATTAAAAGGATGAAAACATTTAATATTATATTACAAAGAAATAGAAAAGTGTATTATAAACTTTTACGCATAAAAAAATAATGTCAAAACTTATTCATAAAAATTGAAGAATCCTTAAGTTTTTATCCGACTTTTATGCTAAATTTATTTTTTGCAAACTACTGTAAAGAAGATATCATAGACAATAAAAACTTCTAAATTTATTTAAATTACATAATACATTTATTTTACTTCGAGTAATATCCCCTAACAGCTAAATTGTTATTTCCCTTGCTACTCTTTGAAATTAGTTGTGTTACTTTCATTGTGGTTAGTCCACAACCCGTTTAGACAGAATTGTTCATAAAAGTAGTGATTAATCAACGCATTGCTAGCCTGTTGTTGTGATAATTTACATATGCTGTAAGAGACCAAGGATGTAAATATGGGAAGTAAAGTTTATATATATATATATATATATATATATATATATATATATATATATATATATATATATATATATATATATATATATATATATATATATATATATATATATATATATATATGAAATGCGG
This sequence comes from Cepaea nemoralis, assembly GCA_014155875.1. Taxonomy (NCBI): domain Eukaryota; kingdom Metazoa; phylum Mollusca; class Gastropoda; order Stylommatophora; family Helicidae; genus Cepaea; species Cepaea nemoralis. The sequence continues at coordinate 87,627 of JACEFZ010022679.1, read as the reverse complement.
TGGCCTGGAGCGTGAGAAAACTATTTAAATACTTACAGAAATAATATTTTACTCATGAGCGAAGGACTACAAAAGGGGAGTTGGCATAATTTTGGATCAAATGAGTGCTGGGGGAGGGCGGAAGGCGGGGGAGGGGGGAGTTAATGGATTTTGGACAATCTCAGACAGAGTATTATTAATGTCCCTCCTTGACACACCTCTGGATATTAACATAATACACGCATATGCGCCAACAGCAGACAGTAAGAGGATATAAATATATTTTATAATGAATTAGACATACGGTGGGCCAGTGTACACATTTTGAAATGACTGTCATACTGGTGGCAATGTCCTGGGTTCTAGGAATGAGAGAGGTGACAGATAAACGGCATGGTCAGAATACCAAGAAATGATAGGTAACACCTGGTTCACAATCAAATTGATTACGTACTGATTAGAAAGAGATTCAGAAGCAGTTTAGTAGCAGCAACAAGTTCACCAGAAGTAAATGGACATAGTGACCATGTGCCAGTTGTAGGAAAGATGAGGTTAAGATTTAAAACTAAAAAGAAAACCCCAAAGAAGTTAGGCCTAACTGTCAGAATCTCTAATGTCTCCAACCGAGATGCAGTAACATCGTTACCCCCGCCAGGCGAATAGTCTCCAACCGGGATGCAGTAACATCGTTACGCCCGCCAGGCGAGTACCAGTTACCTGCCCGCAGGTTGCTGGCTGACGTGATAGTCAGCGGGCAGGCAAGGACAAAGCAAGACGCACGCAGTCCTCGTGACGACAATCACAGAAACAATATGCGTTATAAACTCATGGAAAATGTGCAATATTCAATAATACAAGCCTCACTAAAACTAATGTTGACATGGTAGTCATAATTAGTTCTGGTAGATATAATATTGCCTTTAGCTCAGGGAAATATCATATTGCTTGGGGACATCCATAAATATGGGACAAGTCTAGTCCTAGGACTGCATCGTGACCATTCAGGTGAGATCTTTTCAGGTGAACCATTGTGACTGTTCGGGGCCGATCTGTTCGGATTGACAGATCGTATGTGAGCCCGTTGTGTATTCAAATGCCGAGCTCGACAAATGATGAGTTACGGCGTTCTGAGCTGAGTTGAGTTTAATACAATAATTATTTCCAGAAGTCTACTTGTAACAGTAGAAATTAATAACGGTGAAAGTGATATATGTGAATAGATAATGACATAAAATGATATAACTGTGAGGATTGTTTCTTGAGGTGTTCAGTTGACTTCAGACATTGTGTTGTTATCGTTAAGGAATGTTGTGAAATGCTGTGTAGAGAGGATGTTGGTCTACAAGCCTAGAGGCATTCACATAAGTCATAAAAAAGAGGTGACTTTAAAATTAATGTCACACAGCTGTTACATCGAGTATGGAGACTATTCTATACACAACCAACATGTGAAGACAGGATTCGTCAGACTGCGAGGAAGAAATCATTGATGATTCAACGCGCAAGACGGCATTTACCTGCAAAGCGTTGGGGAACGTAATGAGCACTGCAAGGCACGTAGAGCGGCCTGGACATCCACTGCACCTGTAGTTGACTCCAGTCTTGACTTGTCTTACCTCTGGATTCAGATGAACTCAGGTGAGAGAGCGTAGTTAAAGAATTGTCAATTTTCTTCCTCACTTAAATACAATTCATCGCGCAAGTCATTCGTCATCCAAACAAGGCCACATTTTTTCCCATTCCGAGTCGTCATGTTGTTTATGCAGTCGACATGGTGGGCGGGGTAAGAGCACTCTAGGTCTTGAACTCCACCGTTTCGCACGCACCCGTCCATTACAAACATGGCATAGTATGGACTGTCGTGGACAGAAAAGAGTTAACAGGACAAAAGTCAGTAGAGTAGTAGTCACACACTACAACCCACAAGACAAGAAGAGTAAGGGTTAACAATAAATCACAGACAGTTAGTGACACTCAAGGAGCTCAAAAGCTCACGGGAAATGTTAGGGGTCAGAGGTAACAACCTCCGAGGAAAGGGTAGCAAGACTTGTCATTCGGGGCGCGGACATCTTAAGGAACAGACACACAGAGAAGTCAGTGATATTTCCATACAAGCTATCTACACGAATATTGAAGAGTTTACAACATCAAGAATTAACACAAAGATCAGTTAATTCTAGCAGTCAACGTAACGCCGTAAGTCTTTTCCTATACGGTTTAAAGACAATTCTAATCCACCAGTAGCATCGAGAGTAACCATGGAGGTCATGGCATTAACAGAGGCAACAGCCTGCCTGGAGACACAGACTTTCACCCAGGCGTGTTGTCTCAACGACTCCATCCATGAGCGAGCTAAGAAGATCGAGATGGGCTGGGCCAGAAGGCAATGCCTGGGGACACAGATCTTCCTATACGTTTGTAATTTGCGTCCCATTGTCAAGGACGGTCAAAAATGTATTTCATCTGCTTATTGTAGTCCCTGCCATTAAAAGGATGAAAACACTTAATATTATCCTACAAAGAAATAGAAAAGTCCATTATTACCTTTTACTCATACAAAAATAATTCAAAATATTTTCATAAATATTGAAGATTCCTTAAATTCTTTTCTGTCATTTATGCTGAATTTACTTCGTTCAAATTAATGTAAAGAAGATTTTACAGACAATAAAAAATTTCTAAACAAATTTAAATTAAACAATACATTTATTTTATTTCGAGTAATTTCCCTTAACTGTTACGTTGTTATATCCCTTTGTGCATTTGTACTTAGTTGTGTTACTTTCATTATGGTCAGTCCACAACCCGTTTAGACAAAATTGTTCATAAAAGTGGTGATTAATCAACGCATTGCTAGCCTGTTTTTATTATAATTTACATATGCTGTAAGAGACCAAGGATATAAATATGGGAAGTAAAGTTTTATGATTTCTTGCCTTATTCATAATAACAATTTTTTGTTAATATATATTGTGAAATGCGGTGGCCTGGAGCGTGAGAAAACTATTTAAATACTTACAGAAAAAATACTTTACTGACGAGGGAAGGACTACTGTCAAAGACTTAGGAGAGAGTTGTAAGCTCAAGAGAGCTAAAGAGAACTCAGGGCAAGTAACATAACAATACAGGAGACCAGACAGAAGAGACACAAATGCTATAAATAGCTATAACAGGACACACTTGAGTCAACAAAGAGGGCAACCAGTACAGGTGAGCTGGGGTTACCCAAGAGACGGGGAAACCCACCTCACGAGGGAGGACCAAGTAATTACTGGTCAGCACAGCCCAGTGCCCAGCACGTAAACTTAGGAATGCACGCTGAGCAAATTGCCGTGGCTGAACACGCCACGCTCAGCGGGCTCAGACAGGACTGGACGGCTTAGCGATCAGCCGTGTATCCGCTGGGGATACCTTGTAGTTATTAAGGACAGTATAATAGTGATATAGTTTAGCTTATCTTCAGTAGTTATATATTACTATCATCTCCTCATTCCATCTTATCTTCATCACATGCTACGATGTTTAATACCGTTGTGGTATTCCGCTCGTGGAGCTATTGTGTGATCAACTCCGAATAAAAATGTATCCTTTTGCAAATTATACGAGTTGTCACTTTCGTGTAGTGCAAAAGAAGGGAGTCCTTGTACGTAGACAAACAAACTGTAGCCACCAGAACTTGACTGTGTCTAGTAGACAAAATGTAGCCACCAGACCTGAACTGTGTCTAGTAGACAAACTGTAGCCACCAGACCTGGACTGTGTCTAGTAGACAAACTGTAGCCACCAGACCTGGACTGTGTCTAGTAGACAAACTGTAGCCACCAGACCTGGACTGTGTCTAGTAGACAGACTGTAGCCACCAGACCTGGACTGTGTCTAGTAGACAGACTGTAGCCACCAGACCTGGACTGTGTCTAGTAGACAGACTGTAGCCACCAGACCTGGACTGTGTCTAGTAGACAAACTGTAGCCACCAGACCTGGACTGTGTCTAGTAGACAGACTGTAGCTATCAGACCTGGACTGTGTCTAGTAGACAGACTGTAGCTATCAGACCTGGACTGTGTCTAGTAGACAGACTGTATCTATCAGACCTGGACTGTGTCTAGTAGACAGACTGTAGCTATCAGACCTGGACTGTGTCTAGTAGACAAACTGTAGCCACCAGACCTGGACTGTGTCTAGTAGACAGACTGTAGCCACCAGACCTGGACTGTGTCTAGTAGACAGACTGTAGCCACCAGACCTGGACTGTGTCTAGTAGACAGACTGTAGCTATCAGACCTGGACTGTGTCTAGTAGACAGACTGTAGCTATCAGACCTGGACTGTGTCTAGTAGACAGAACTGTAGCTATCAGACCTGGACTGTGTCTAGTAGACAAACTGTAGCCACCAGACCTGGACTGTGTCTAGTAGACAAACTGTAGCCACCAGACCTGGACTGTGTCTAGTAGACAAACTGTAGCCACCAGACCTGGACTGTGTCTAGTAGACAAACTGTAGCCACCAGACCTGGACTGTGTCTAGTAGACAAACTGTAGCCACCAGACCTGGACTGTGTCTAGTAGACAAACTGTAGCCACCAGACCTGGACTGTGTCTAGTAGACAAACTGTAGCCACCAGACCTGGACTGTGTCTAGTAGACAAACTGTAGCCACCAGACCTGGACTGTGTCTAGTAGACAAACTGTAGCCATCCAGACCTGGACTGTGTCTAGTAGACAAACTGTAGCCACCAGACCTGGACTGTGTCTAGTAGACAGACTGTAGCCATCAGACCTGGACTGTGTCTAGTAGACAGACTGTAGCCACCAGACCTGGACTGTGTCTAGTAGACAAACTGTAGCCACCAGACCTGGACTGTGTCTAGTAGACAAACTGTAGCCATCCAGACCTGGACTGTGTCTAGTAGACAAACTGTAGCCACCAGACCTGGACTGTGTCTAGTAGACAAACTGTAGCCATCAGACCTGGACTGTGTCTAGTAGACAAACTGTAGCCACCAGACCTGGACTGTGTCTAGTAGACAAACTGTAGCCATCAGACCTGGACTGTGTCTAGTAGACAAACTGTAGCTATCAGACCTGGACTGTGTCTAGTAGACAAACTGTAGCCACCAGACCTGGACTGTGTCTAGTAGACAAACTGTAGCTATCAGACCTGGACTGTGTCTAGTAGACAAACTGTAGCTATCAGACCTGGACTGTGTCTAGTAGACAAACTGTAGCCACCAGACCTGGACTGTGTCTAGTAGACAGACTGTAGCTATCAGACCTGGACTGTGTCTAGTAGACAGACTGTAGCTATCAGACCTGGACTGTGTCTAGTAGACAGACAAACTGTAGCTATCAGACCTGGACTGTGTCTAGTAGACAGACTGTAGCTATCAGACCTGGACTGTGTCTAGTAGACAAACTGTAGCCACCAGACCTGGACTGTGTCTAGTAGACAAACTGTAGCTATCAGACCTGGACTGTGTCTAGTAGACAAACTGTAGCTACCAGACCTGGACTGTGTCTAGTAGACAAACTGTAGCTACCAGACCTGGACTGTGTCTAGTAGACAAACTGTAGCTATCAGACCTGGACTGTGTCTAGTAGACAGACTGTAGCTATCAGACCTGGACTGTGTCTAGTAGACAGACTGTAGCTATCAGACCTGGACTGTGTCTAGTAGACAAACTGTAGCTATCAGACCTGGACTGTGTCTAGTAGACAAACTGTAGCTATCAGACCTGGACTGTGTCTAGTAGACAAGACTGTAGCTATCCAGACCTGGACTGTGTCTAGTAGACAGACTAGTATCTATCAGACCTGGACTGTGTCTAGTAGACAAACTGTATCTATCAGACCTGGACTGTGTCTAGTAGACAGACAATATCTATCAGACCTGGACTGTGTCTAGTAGACAGACAATATCTATCAGACCTGGACTGTGTCTAGTAGACAGACATGTAGCTATCAGACCTGGACTGTGTCTAGTAGACAGACTGTAGCTATCAGACCTGGACTGTGTCTAGTAGACAAACTGTAGCTACCAGACCTGGACTGTGTCTAGTAGACAAACTGTAGCTATCAGACCTGGACTGTGTCTAGTAGACAAACTGTAGCTATCAGACCTGGACTGTGTCTAGTAGACAGACTGTAGCCTATCAGACCTGGACTGTGTCTAGTAGACAAACTGTAGCTATCCAGACCTGGACTGTGTCTAGTAGACAAACTGTAGCTACCAGACCTGGACTGTGTCTAGTAGACAAACTGTAGCTATCAGACCTGGACTGTGTCTAGTAGACAGACTGTAGCTATCAGACCTGGACTGTGTCTAGTAGACAAACTGTAGCTACCAGACCTGGACTGTGTCTAGTAGACAAACTGTAGCTATCAGACCTGGACTGTGTCTAGTAGACAAACTGTAGCTATCAGACCTGGACTGTGTCTAGTAGACAAACTGTAGCTATCAGACCTGGACTGTGTCTAGTAGACAGACTGTAGCTATCAGACCTGGACTGTGTCTAGTAGACAGACTGTAGCTATCAGACCTGGACTGTGTCTAGTAGACAGACTGTATCTATCAGACCTGGACTGTGTCTAGTAGACAGACTGTAGCTATCAGACCTGGACTGTGTCTAGTAGACAAACTGTAGCTATCAGACCTGGACTGTGTCTAGTAGACAGACTGTAGCTATCAGACCTGGACTGTGTCTAGTAGACAAACTGTAGCCTACCAGACCTGGACTGTGTCTAGTAGACAGACTGTAGCTATCAGACCTGGACTGTGTCTAGTAGACAAACTGTAGCTATCCAGACCTGGACTGTGTCTAGTAGACAAACTGTAGCTATCAGACCTGGACTGTGTCTAGTAGACAAACTGTAGCTATCAGACCTGGACTGTGTCTAGTAGACAAACTGTAGCTATCAGACCTGGACTGTGTCTAGTAGACAAACTGTAGCTATCAGACCTGGACTGTGTCTAGTAGACAAACTGTAGCTACCAGACCTGGACTGTGTCTAGTAGACAAACTGTAGCTACCAGACCTGGACTGTGTCTAGTAGACAAACTGTAGCTATCAGACCTGGACTGTGTCTAGTAGACAGACTGTAGCTATCAGACCTGGACTGTGTCTAGTAGACAGACTGTAGCCACCAGACCTGGACTGTGTCTAGTAGACAGACTGTAGCCACCAGACCTGGACTGTGTCTAGTAGACAGACTGTAGCTATCAGACCTGGACTGTGTCTAGTAGACAGACTGTAGCCACCAGACCTGGACTGTGTCTAGTAGACAGACTGTAGACACCAGACCTGGACTGTGTCTAGTAGACAGACTGTAGCTATCAGACCTGGACTGTGTCTAGTAGACAGACTGTAGCTACCAGACCTGGACTGTGTCTAGTAGACAGACATGTAGCTATCAGACCTGGACTGTGTCTAGTAGACAAACTGTAGCTATCAGACCTGGACTGTGTCTAGTAGACAAACTGTAGCTACCAGACCTGGACTGTGTCTAGTAGACAAACTGTAGCCACCAGACCTGGACTGTGTCTAGTAGACAAACTGTATCTATCAGACCTGGACTGTGTCTAGTAGACAAACTGTAGCTACCAGACCTGGACTGTGTCTAGTAGACAAACTGTAGCTATCAGACCTGGACTGTGTCTAGTAGACAAACTGTAGCTACCAGACCTGGACTGTGTCTAGTAGACAAACTGTAGCTACCAGACCTGGACTGTGTCTAGTAGACAAACTGTAGCTATCAGACCTGGACTGTGTCTAGTAGACAGACTGTAGCTATCAGACCTGGACTGTGTCTAGTAGACAAACTGTAGCCACCAGACCTGGACTGTGTCTAGTAGACAAACTGTAGCTATCAGACCTGGACTGTGTCTAGTAGACAGACATGTATCTATCAGACCTGGACTGTGTCTAGTAGACAGACTGTAGCTATCAGACCTGGATGGTGTCTAGTAGACAGACTGTAGCTATCAGACCTGAACTGTGTCTAGTAGACAGACTGTAGCTATCAGACCTGGACTGTGTCTAGTAGACAGACTGTAGCTATCAGACCTGAACTGTGTCTAGTAGATAAACTATAGCCACCAGACCTGGACTGTGTCTAGTAGACAGACAATAGCTATCAGACCTGGACTAGTGTCTAGTAGACAGACTGTAGCTATCAGACCTGGACGGTGTCTAGTAGACAGACTGTAGCTATCAGACCTGGACTGTGTCTAGTAGTCAGACTGTAGCTATCAGACCTGGACTGTGTCTAGTAGACAGACTGTATCTATCAGACCTGGACTGTGTCTAGTAGACAAACTGTAGCTATCAGACCTGGACTGTGTCTAGTAGTCAGACTGTAGCTATCAGACCTGGACTGTGTCTAGTAGACAGACTGTAGCTATCAGACCTGGACTGTGTCTAGTAGACAGACTGTAGCTATCAGACCTGGACTGTGTCTAGTAGACAGACTGTAGCTATCAGACCTGGACTGTGTCTAGTAGACAGACTGTAGCTATCAGACCTGGACTGTGTCTAGTAGACAGACTGTAGCTATCAGACCTGGACTGTGTCTAGTAGACAAACTGTAGCCACCAGACCTGGACTGTGTCTAGTAGACAGACTGTAGCTATCAGACCTGGACTGTGTCTAGTAGACAGACTGTAGCTATCAGACCTGGACTGTGTCTAGTAGACAGACTGTAGCTATCAGACCTGGACTGTGTCTAGTAGACAGACTGTAGCTATCAGACCTGGACTGTGTCTAGTAGACAGACTGTAGCTATCAGACCTGGACTGTGTCTAGTAGACAGACTGTAGCCACCAGACCTGGACTGTGTCTAGTAGACAGACTGTAGCTATCAGACCTGGACTGTGTCTAGTAGACAGACTGTAGCTATCAGACCTGGACTGTGTCTAGTAGACAAACTGTAGCCACCAGACCTGGACTGTGTCTAGTAGACAAACTGTAGCTATCAGACCTGGACTGTGTCTAGTAGACAGAACTGTAGCTATCAGACCTGGACTGTGTCTAGTAGACAGACTGTAGCTATCAGACCTGGACTGTGTCTAGTAGACAAACTGTAGCTACCAGACCTGGACTGTGTCTAGTAGACAAACTGTAGCTACCAGACCTGGACTGTGTCTAGTAGACAAACTGTAGCTATCAGACCTGGACTGTGTCTAGTAGACAGACTGTAGCTATCAGACCTGGACTGTGTCTAGTAGACAGACTGTAGCCTACCAGACCTGGACTGTGTCTAGTAGACAGACTGTAGCCACCAGACCTGGACTGTGTCTAGTAGACAGACTGTAGCTATCAGACCTGGACTGTGTCTAGTAGACAGACTGTAGCCACCAGACCTGGACTGTGTCTAGTAGACAGACTGTAGACACCAGACCTGGACTGTGTCTAGTAGACAGACTGTAGCTATCAGACCTGGACTGTGTCTAGTAGACAAACTGTAGCTACCAGACCTGGACTGTGTCTAGTAGACAGACAATATCTATCAGACCTGGACTGTGTCTAGTAGACAAACTGTAGCTATCAGACCTGGACTGTGTCTAGTAGACAAACTGTAGCTACCAGACCTGGACTGTGTCTAGTAGACAAACTGTAGCTACCAGACCTGGACTGTGTCTAGTAGACAAACTGTAGCTACCAGACCTGGACTGTGTCTAGTAGACAAACTGTAGCTACCAGACCTGGACTGTGTCTAGTAGACAAACTGTAGCTATCAGACCTGGACTGTGTCTAGTAGACAAACTGTAGCTACCAGACCTGGACTGTGTCTAGTAGACAAACTGTAGCTACCAGACCTGGACTGTGTCTAGTAGACAAACTGTAGCTATCAGACCTGGACTGTGTCTAGTAGACAGACTAGTATCTATCAGACCTGGACTGTGTCTAGTAGACAAACTGTAGCCACCAGACCTGGACTGTGTCTAGTAGACAAACTGTAGCTATCAGACCTGGACTGTGTCTAGTAGACAGACTGTAGCTATCAGACCTGGACTGTGTCTAGTAGACAGACTGTAGCTATCAGACCTGGACTGTGTCTAGTAGACAGACTGTAGCTATCAGACCTGGACTGTGTCTAGTAGACAGACTGTAGCTATCAGACCTGGACTGTGTCTAGTAGACAGACTGTAGCTATCAGACCTGGACTGTGTCTAGTAGACAAACTGTAGCCTACCAGACCTGGACTGTGTCTAGTAGACAGACTAGTAGCTATCAGACCTGGACTAGTGTCTAGTAGACAGACTGTATCTATCAGACCTGGACTGTGTCTAGTAGACAGACTGTAGCTATCAGACCTGGACTGTGTCTAGTAGACAGACTGTAGCTATCAGACCTGGACTGTGTCTAGTAGACAGACTGTATCTATCAGACCTGGACTGTGTCTAGTAGACAAACTGTAGCTATCAGACCTGGACTGTGTCTAGTAGACAGACTGTAGCTATCAGACCTGGACTGTGTCTAGTAGACAGACTGTATCTATCAGACCTGGACTGTGTCTAGTAGACAGACTGTATCTATCAGACCTGGACTGTGTCTAGTAGACAGACTGTAGCTATCAGACCTGGACTGTGTCTAGTAGACAGACTGTAGCTATCAGACCTGGACTGTGTCTAGTAGACAGACTGTAGCTATCAGACCTGGACTGTGTCTAGTAGACAAACTGTAGCCTACCAGACCTGGACTGTGTCTAGTAGACAGACTGTAGCTATCAGACCTGGACTGTGTCTAGTAGACAGACTGTAACTATCAGACCTGGACTGTGTCTAGTAGACAGACTGTAGCTATCAGACCTGGACTGTGTCTAGTAGACAGACTGTATCTATCAGACCTGGACTGTGTCTAGTAGACAGACTGTAACTATCAGACCTGGACTGTGTCTAGTAGACAGACTGTAGCCACCAGACCTGGACTGTGTCTAGTAGACAGACTGTAGCTATCAGACCTGGACTGTGTCTAGTAGACAGACTGTATCTATCAGACCTGGACTGTGTCTAGTAGACAAACTGTAGCTATCAGACCTGGACTGTGTCTAGTAGACAAACTGTATCTATCAGACCTGGACTGTGTCTAGTAGACAGACTGTAGCTATCAGACCTGGACTGTGTCTAGTAGACAGACTGTAGCTATCAGACCTGGACTGTGTCTAGTAGACAAACTGTAGCTACCAGACCTGGACTGTGTCTAGTAGACAAACTGTAGCTATCAGACCTGGACTGTGTCTAGTAGACAAACTGTAGCTACCAGACCTGGACTGTGTCTAGTAGACAGACTGTAGCCTATCAGACCTGGACTGTGTCTAGTAGACAAACTGTAGCTATCCAGACCTGGACTGTGTCTAGTAGACAAACTGTAGCTACCAGACCTGGACTGTGTCTAGTAGACAGACTGTAGCTATCAGACCTGGACTGTGTCTAGTAGACAGACTGTAGCTATCAGACCTGGACTGTGTCTAGTAGACAAGACTGTAGCTATCAGACCTGGACTGTGTCTAGTAGACAAACTGTAGCTATCAGACCTGGACTGTGTCTAGTAGACAAACTGTAGCTATCAGACCTGGACTGTGTCTAGTAGACAAACTGTAGCTATCAGACCTGGACTGTGTCTAGTAGACAGAACTGTAGCTATCAGACCTGGACTGTGTCTAGTAGACAGACTGTATCTATCAGACCTGGACTGTGTCTAGTAGACAAGACTGTAGCTATCAGACCTGGACTGTGTCTAGTAGACAGACTGTAGCTATCAGACCTGGACTGTGTCTAGTAGACAGACTGTAGCTATCAGACCTGGACTGTGTCTAGTAGACAAACTATAGCCACCAGACCTGGACTGTGTCTAGTAGACAGACAATATCTATCAGACCTGGACTGTGTCTAGTAGACAAACTGTAGCTACCAGACCTGGACTGTGTCTAGTAGACAAACTGTAGCTATCAGACCTGGACTGTGTCTAGTAGACAAACTGTAGCTATCAGACCTGGACTGTGTCTAGTAGACAAACTGTAGCTATCAGACCTGGACTGTGTCTAGTAGACAAACTGTAGCTACCAGACCTGGACTGTGTCTAGTAGACAAACTGTAGCTACCAGACCTGGACTGTGTCTAGTAGACAAACTGTAGCTACCAGACCTGGACTGTGTCTAGTAGACAAACTGTAGCTATCAGACCTGGACTGTGTCTAGTAGACAGACTGTATCTATCAGACCTGGACTGTGTCTAGTAGACAGACTGTAGCCACCAGACCTGGACTGTGTCTAGTAGACAGACTGTAGCCACCAGACCTGGACTGTGTCTAGTAGACAGACTGTAGCTATCAGACCTGGACTGTGTCTAGTAGACAGACTGTAGCCACCAGACCTGGACTGTGTCTAGTAGACAGACTGTAGACACCAGACCTGGACTGTGTCTAGTAGACAGACTGTAGCTATCAGACCTGGACTGTGTCTAGTAGACAAACTGTAGCTACCAGACCTGGACTGTGTCTAATAGACAGACAATATCTATCAGACCTGGACTGTGTCTAGTAGACAAACTGTAGCTATCAGACCTGGACTGTGTCTAGTAAACAAACTGTAGCTACCAGACCTGGACTGTGTCTAGTAGACAAACTGTAGCTACCAGACCTGGACTGTGTCTAGTAGACAAACTGTAGCTACCAGACCTGGACTGTGTCTAGTAGACAAACTGTAGCTACCAGACCTGGACTGTGTCTAGTAGACAAACTGTAGCTATCAGACCTGGACTGTGTCTAGTAGACAAACTGTAGCTACCAGACCTGGACTGTGTCTAGTAGACAAACTGTAGCTACCAGACCTGGACTGTGTCTAGTAGACAAACTGTAGCTATCAGACCTGGACTGTGTCTAGTAGACAGACAATATCTATCAGACCTGGACTGTGTCTAGTAGACAAACTGTAGCCACCAGACCTGGACTGTGTCTAGTAGACAAACTGTAGCTATCAGACCTGGACTGTGTCTAGTAGACAGACAATATCTATCAGACCTGGACTGTGTCTAGTAGACAGACTGTATCTATCAGACCTGGATGGTGTCTAGTAGACAGACTGTAGCTATCAGACCTGAACTGTGTCTAGTAGACAGACTGTAGCTATCAGACCTGGACTGTGTCTAGTAGACAGACTGTAGCTATCAGACCTGAACTGTGTCTAGTAGATAAACTATAGCCACCAGACCTGGACTGTGTCTAGTAGACAGACAATATCTATCAGACCTGGACTATGTCTAGTAGACAGACTGTATCTATCAGACCTGGACGGTGTCTAGTAGACAGACTGTAGCTATCAGACCTGGACTGTGTCTAGTAGTCAGACTGTAGCTATCAGACCTGGACTGTGTCTAGTAGACAGACTGTATCTATCAGACCTGGACTGTGTCTAGTAGACAAACTGTAGCTATCAGACCTGGACTGTGTCTAGTAGTCAGACTGTAGCTATCAGACCTGGACTGTGTCTAGTAGACAGACTGTATCTATCAGACCTGGACTGTGTCTAGTAGACAGACTGTATCTATCAGACCTGGACTGTGTCTAGTAGACAGACTGTAGCTATCAGACCTGGACTGTGTCTAGTAGACAGACTGTAGCTATCAGACCTGGACTGTGTCTAGTAGACAGACTGTATCTATCAGACCTGGACTGTGTCTAGTAGACAAACTGTAGCCACCAGACCTGGACTGTGTCTAGTAGACAGACTGTATCTATCAGACCTGGACTGTGTCTAGTAGACAGACTGTAACTATCAGACCTGGACTGTGTCTAGTAGACAGACTGTAGCTATCAGACCTGGACTGTGTCTAGTAGACAGACTGTATCTATCAGACCTGGACTGTGTCTAGTAGACAGACTGTAACTATCAGACCTGAACTGTGTCTAGTAGTCAGACTGTAGCCACCAGACCTGGACTGTGTCTAGTAGACAGACTGTATCTATCAGACCTGGACTGTGTCTAGTAGACAGACTGTATCTATCAGACCTGGACTGTGTCTAGTAGACAAACCGTAGCCAAGAGACCTGGACAGTGTCTAGGAGACAAACTGTATCTATCAGTCCTGGACTGTGTCTAGTAGACAGACTGTAGCCACCAGACCTGGACTGTGTCTAGTAGACAGACTGTAGCCACCAGACCTGGACTGTGTCTAGTAGACAGACTGTAGCCACCAGACATGGACTGTGTCTAGTAGACAGACTGTAGCCACCAGACCTGGACTGTGTCTAGTAGACAGACTGTAGCCACCAGACCTGGACTGTGTCTAGTAGACAGACTGTAGCTATCAGACCTGGACTGTGTCTAGTAGATAAACTATAGCCACCAGACCTGGACTGTGTCTCGTAGACAAACTATAGCCACCAGACCTGGACTGTGTCTCGTAGACAAACTATAGCCACCAGACCTGGACTGTGTCTCGTAGACAAACTATAGCCACCAGACCTGGACTGTGTCTAGGAGACAAACAAACTGTAGCCGCCAGACCTGGACTGTGTCTAGTAGACAAACCGTAGCCAAGAGACCTGGACAGTGTCTAGTAGACAAACTATAGCCACCAGACCTGGACTGTGTCTCGTAGACAAACAAACTGCAGCCGCAAGACCTGGACTGTGTCTAGTAGACAAACCGTAGCCAAGAGACCTGGACAGTGTCTAGGAGACAAACAAACTGCAGCCACCAGACCTGGACTGTGTCTAGTAGACAGACAGTAGCCACCAGACCTGGACCGTGTCTAGTAGACATACTATAGCCACTAGACCTGGACTGTGTCTAGGAGACAAACAAACGGTAGTCACCAGAACTGGACTGTGTCTAGTAGACAAAATGTAGCCACCAGACCTGAACTGCGTCTAGTAGACAGACTGTAGCCACCAGACCTGCACTGTGTCTAGTAGACAAACTGTAACCACGAGGCCTGGACTGTGTCTAGAAGACAGACTGTAGCCACCAGACCTGGAATGTGTCTAGTAGACAGACTGTAGCCACCAGGCATGTACTGTGTCTAGTAGACAGACTGTAGCCACGAGACCTGGACTGTGTCTAGTAGACAAACTGTAGCCACCAGGTCTGGACTGTGTCTAGTAGACAGACTGTAGCCACCAGACCTGGAATGTGTCTAGTAGACAGACTGTAGCCGCAAGATCTGAACTGTGGCTAGTAGACAAACTGTAGCCACCAGACCTGGAAAGTGTCTAGTAGACAAAATATAGCCACCAAACCTAGATTGTGTCTAGTAGACAAACAAACTGTAGCCACCAGAACTGGACTGTGTCTAGTAGCCAAAATGTAGCCACCAGACCTGAATTGTGTCTAGTAGACAGACTGTAGCCACCAGACCTGGACAGTGTCTAGTAGACAAACTATAGCCACCAAACCTAGATTGTGTCTAGTAGACAAACAAACGGTAGCCACCAGAACTGGACTGTGTCTATTAGACAAAATGTAGCCATCAGACCTAAACTGTGCCTAGTAGACAGACTGTAGCCACCAGACCTGGATTGTGTCTAGTAGACAAACTGTAGCCACGAGGCCTGGACTGTGTCTATTAGACAGACTGTAGCCACCAGACCTGGGATGTGTCTAGTAGACAGACTGTAGCCACCAGACATGGACTGTGCCTAGTAGACAGACTGTAGCCACGAGACCTGGACTGTGTCCAGTAGACAGACTGTAGCCACTAGAACTGGACTGTGTCTAGTAGACAAACTGTAGCCACGAGGCCTGGACTGTGTCTATTAGACAGACTGTAGCCACCAGACCTGGAATGTGTCTAGTAGACAGACTGTAGCCACCAGGCATGGACTGTGTCTAGTAGACAGACTGTAGCCACCAGAACTGGACTGTGTCTCGTAGACAAACAAGACCTCAGAAAACTGGCACGTAAACATCATTTACACATGTTGTATGTTGTATGCACGGCGATGTAATTATTCCAAGTGTATCTTCCAGACAATTGTACATGTAGTAGTTTGCCATTACTTTCTGAACGAGAAGTCAACATTGAAGGCCAACTATGCGGTACGGCGGTTTATACCATTACCCCAGCCCTCAGCGCACCGGCAGTGTCTAGACACAGTCCAGTTCTGGTGGCTACCGTTTGTTGGTCTACTAGACACAGTCCAGGTCTGGTGGCTATAGTTTGTATACTAGACACAGTCCAGGTCTCGTGGCTACAGTCTGTCTACTAGACACAGTCCAGGTCTGGTGGCTACAGTTTGTCTACTAGACACAGTCCAGGTCTGGTGGCTACAGTCTGTCTACTAGACACAGTCCAGGTCTCGTGGCTACAGTCTGTCTACTAGACACAGTCCATGCCTGGTGACTACAGTCTGTCTACTAGACACATTCCAGGTCTGGTGGCTACAGTCTGTCTTCTAGACACAGTCCAGGCCTCGTGGTTACAGTTTGTCTACTAGACACAGTGCAGGTCTGGTGGCTACAGTCTGTCTACTAGACACAGTTCAGGTCTGGTGGCTACATTTTGTCTACTAGACACAGTCCAGTTCTGGTGGCTACCGTTTATTTGTCTCCTAGACACAGTCCAGTTCTGGTGGCTACTGTCTGTCTACTAGACACAGTTCAGGTCTGGTGGCTACAGTTTGTTGGTCTACTAGACACAGTCCAGGTCTGGTGGCTGCAGTTTGTTGGTCTACTAGACACAGTCTAGGTCTGGTGGCTATAGTTTGTCTACTAGACACTGTCCAGGTCTCTTGGCTACGGTTTGTCTACTAGACACAGTTCAGGTCTGGTGGCTACATTTTGTCTACTAGACACAGTCATGTTCTGGTGGCTACAGTTTTTTTGTCTACTAGACACAGTCTAGGTCTGGTGGCTATAATTTGACTATTAGACACTCTCCAGGTCTGGTGGCTACAGTTTGTCTACTAGACACAGTCCAGGTCTGGTGGCTACAGTTTGTCTACTAGACACAGTCCAGGTCTGGTGGCTACAGTTTGTCTACTAGACACAGTCCAGGTCTGGTGGCTACAGTTTGTCTACTAGACACAGTCCAGGTCTGGTGGCTACAGTTTGTCTACTAGACACAGTCCAGGTTCTGGTGGCTACAGTTTGTCTACTAGACACAGTCCAGGTCTGGTGGCTACAGTTTGTCTACTAGACACATGTCCAGGTCTGGTGGCTACAGTTTGTCTACTAGACACAGTCCAGGTCTGGTGGCTACAGTTTGTCTACTAGACACAGTCCAGGTCTGGTGGCTACAGTTTGTCTACTAGACACAGTCCAGGTCTGGTGGCTACAGTTTGTCTACTAGACACAGTCCAGGTCTGGTGGCTACAGTTTGTCTACTAGACACAGTCCAGGTCTGGTGGCTACAGTTTGTCTACTAGACACAGTCCAGGTCTGGTGGCTACAGTTTGTCTACTAGACACAGTCCAGGTCTGGTGGCTACAGTTTGTCTACTAGACACAGTTCAGGTCTGGTGGCTACAGTTTGTCTACTAGACACAGTTCAGGTCTGGTGGCTACAGTTTGTCTACTAGACACAGTTCAGGTCTGGTGGCTACAGTTTGTCTACTAGACACAGTTCAGGTCTGGTGGCTACAGTTTATCTACTAGACACAGTTCAGGTCTGGTGGCTACAGTTTGTCTACTAGACACAGTTCAGGTCTGGTGGCTACAGTTTGTCTACTAGACACAGTTCAGGTCTGGTGGCTACAGTTTGTCTACTACACACAGTCCAGGATTGGTGGCTACAGTTTGTCTACTAGACACAGTCCAGGTCTGGTGGCTACAGTCTGTTTATGTGTGTATATTTAAGTAGGGAGTATCCGTTACGAAGTGGTTATGTCGCCAGCATGGCGCTGTGAAGGTTAGGGATTCGAATGTATGGTTCATTAATGAAGTTTTCTCGGAGACTCCTGGGGGTCGTCGCTGGAGCTACGAAGTCCGTGCTTTGTGTGACGCTTTCTGCAAGCCGCCCTCGCAGAAAGAGACGAAGTCATATGGAATAAAACCCGGTGCAATGAAGTTCGCCCACTTGCCTTTACAACCTTTTTTTTTCTTGTTAATTTAAATATATTTGCCACAGAAAGTCAAAACAAAGAACTTAAAATATAAAAAAAGGTAATGGTTATTACAAAGAAAAATTGTATACCCAAATGTAACATCAAAGTTAATGAAACCATTCTGAAAGAAGTCAATGTATTTAAGTATTTATGTACCTTAATAACGGCTGATGAAGATGTATTTAAATAGTTAAATGTAGAAGAGCCTAAGCAAAGGCAACATTTTACAAGATGGAGAATTTTCTCCACAATTTATCTTGGTCAGTCTGGCTGATGAAAAGAGTTCTTAAGAGCTATATTGACTACATTGTTATGTTCGAAAGTGAATCGTGGACAATTCACAGACAAGTGGGGAATTATGTGGAAGCTGTGGAGATGTGGGTTTGTGGAAGAATGATAAGAACACCGTGGACAGGCAGAAAGAGCAATGAAGAGATCTTGCAAGAAGTGAACTCACAAAGAGAAACTGGTTACTCGCATCAGAAGAGAACAGTCTGTTGTGCATGTCAAGAGAAGAGGACAGTCTGTTGGGCATGTCAAGAGAAGAGGACAGTCTGTTGGGCATGTCAAGAGACTAGGACAGTCTGTTGGGCATGTCAAGATAAGAGGACAAGTCTGTTGGGCATGTCAAGAGAAGAGGACAGTCTGTTGGGTATGTCAAGAGAAGAGGACAGTCTGTTGGGCATGTCAAGAGAAGAGGACAGTCTGTTGGGCATGTCAAGAGAAGAGGACAGTCTGTTGGACATGTCAAGAGAAGAGGACAGTCTGTTGGGCATGTCAAGATAAGAGGACAGTCTTTTGGACATGTCAAGAGAAGAGAACAGTCTGTTGGGCATGTCAAGAGAAGAGGACAGTCTGTTGGGCATGTCAAGAGAAGAGGACAGTCTGTTGGACATGTCAAGATAAGAGGACAGTCTGTTGTGCATGTCAAGAGAAGAGGACAGTCTGTTGGGCATGTCAAGAGAAGAGGACAATCTGTTGGGCATGTCAAGAGAAGAGGACAATCTGTTGGGCATGTCAAGAGAAGAGGACAATCTGTTGGGCATGTCAAGAGAAGAGGACAGTCTGTTGGGCATGTCAAGAGAAGAGGACAATCTGTTGGGCATGTCAAGAGAAGATGACAGTCTGTTGGGCATGTCAAGAGAAGAGGACAGTCTGGTGGGCATGTCAAGAGAAGAGGACAGTCTGTTGGGCATGTCAAGAGAAGAGGACAGCTGCAGTATGCCGTGACAACCGGAATGTTTTAGGGAGAAGAGAGGCAGGGGAGACCAAGAGAGAAGATGTCGGACAGTCTGGCATCATATCATGATAGAACGTCGGTATTAGAAATGATTATCAGTACAAACGACAGAAGGCTGTGAACAGACGAGATCACCAACACCACACGACATGGACTATAAGACAAAGAGTTAAGTATGTGTGTATATACATGTATGTGTGTGTATTTGTGTGTGTCACTGTAACTTTAATTGTGCATAAAGCCCGCGCATGTTGTCTGGACATTAAGATATGCAAAATGCACATTTGTCCTACGTGCATAACCATAAACATTGTTCTTTGGTACCGACAAGTTATTATATATGTTCAACCCTGTTCACAGTTAATTAAATCATAACTGCGGCAACTAATCTATTTTTTTTTTAAATAATTAGTTAAGTTCGGTTTCCTGTTGGTTACATTCCTGTCTCTGCCAGGCTGCTTGTCCCTTGTCGTGACAGTGTTGTAGTTTGTGTCACAATTAATTAGGTCATAATCCGAAAATAATTATTTAGTTATATACTGGTCTTGTGATACATCTGTCTTTGCCCGGATGCTGTCACCTTATCTGATAGGTTGTAGTGTGTGCATGAATATAGTTCTCAAATTTTGCATTCTTATTACATATTTTCAACCTTTTTCACAATAATTATTTCATAATTGCCGCAATTAACTCTTTTTTTTAAATTTTATTTAGTACGGCTTTGTTGGCTACTTATGTCTTTGCCTGGCTGCTGTTACCTTGTCGTGATAGGGTCGCAGTGTGTGTTATAACCACCGTCCTAGGGGATAGTGACAGGGTCGCAGTGTGTGTTATAACCACCGTCCTAGGGGGTAGTGACAGGGTCGCAGTGTGTGTTATAACCACCGTCCTAGGGGGTAGTGACAGGGTCGCAGTGTGTGTTATAACCATCGTCCTAGGTGATAGTGACAGGGTCGCAGTGTATGTTATAACCATCGTCCTAGGGAGTAGTGACAGGGTCGCAGTGTGTGTTATAACCATCGTCCTAGGTGATAGTGACAGGGTCGCAGTGTGTGTTATAACCATCGTCCTAGGGAGTAGTGACAGGGTCGCAGTGTGTGTTATAACCAGCGTCCAAGGGGATAGTGACAAGGTCGCAGTGTGTGTTATAACCACCGTCCTAGGGGGTAGTGACAGGCGCAGTTTCATCTACTCCCGACATACCCAGTCCAGGGTTCGAAATAAGCTGAGGTGATTTGGAAGTTTATACTTCACCTCGACACCGCAAGGTATAAGAGGAACTTGATGAGATGATGAGATGATTTGGAAGTAGGCCGCTTTGCGTTGATGTTCATAGTATGAGACGACGGCGTTAAGAAAGCAATGACAAACTGCTGGAATAAAATTCTGAAGTAAATCACAAACAGACACTAAATTCTGGGGCTGGTTGCAAAACCCCGTGAAGTTTATCCAGCTAACTGTGATTACGGTTTAGTTTGTTGTTTGTATGTGTAATCCTATCTGGCTAAACGGAATCCATATATTGCTCCTTGTTTGTTTTCTATTTGTTTTGTTGTGAAAATTTATATAAAAACGTATTGCCATATGTACATATTGTTAGTGAGTGGTTTGTTTGTTTGTTTGTTTGTTTTTTCATTTTCATTCTGTTTTTGTTCCGTTGAAGAGATCAGAATGATGTAGAAAACCTAATAACCTTAACCGAAAATAATAGTGAGAATCACAACTTATATCTTAACATGGCAAAAACAAAGATAATGCATACAGATAAAATTACTATGGAGAAAGAAATATGTTAATGAGGAAAAATTGGAGGTGTTGGAAAATTTTGAATATCATAGGTCATTGATTACCAACAATGGTGACACAATGAAAGAATTTAAAAGACGAATATGTATTGCTCTTCAAATACTAAAACAACTGAATAAATTGTGGAGTGGGACAGATAGAACTTGTGATTTGTGATTTTTAATCTTTCCCATTGCAACATACGCCTGTGAGACCCGGACACTTGCTAAACAAGCTGATCAGCGCATAAATGCCTTTGAATATAAATGTTATAGAGAGTTCTAAGAATATCCTGGATAAAGAAAAGAACAAATGCATCAATACTTCAAGAGCTGAATATTGAAGGAGGTTGGCTATCAAAGACGATAAAATAAAAAAATTTGAAATATTTTGGTCACTTGAAACGTCACGAAAGTTTGGAGAGAACAATAATGGATGGGTATATACCTGGGAAGAGAGGAAGAGGAAGGCCTAAAGAGAAGATGGGTGCAGGATGGGGCGAATGATCTCCAGAGATGGGTGTATCGGACGCGGGATATCTTGCTTATTCTCGAGAAGTTTTCCGGAAGGTTGTTATGGGAGCGAGGTTCTGCAAAGTTCATGCTACTGGATGAATGAAGAGGTCACGGGAAATCACTAACATAGAGTAACGGACGACAATGATTGGCCAAACTCTGCGCAGTGAATCAATACGTCATAGGCGGAAGTGTTTTACAGTAACAACAAACAAAGAATACATAAAGTAATGTGCTCTTCAAAAGACCACACAATAAAACATCAAACTGACCACATCTGTACCAACAAGAAATGTAGATCATCTGTGTACGTCGTAAGCCTTGTTAGAGTCACGGACATAGATGCAGATCATCATCTGTTTATAAGTAAAATTAAACTGAAAATCAAGAGGAACATAACATCTTATAAACAAAGAAATCAATACAATGGGATATCTCAGAAATTAAGAAACTAAAGAAGAGTTTATAGACACAGTCTCTAGAAGAACCCTGCACATCAACAGTTAGCAGACGAAGTGAGTACAGAAGACTGCCACAGCAAGCTAAATAATTCGGAGCTAATCATGTGTAGAGATTATGTGAGAAAGTGAAGGAAAATATGTACCATAGATACAACCGGAAACTATAAAAAGTTGAAGAAAGAAGCTAATTTATTTTGACTTTCTCAAATTTCCTAGAGTATGACAACTACTGTTGCCTTTTACGAGAGGACTTCAAATTAAAACCCTGATTATTTTGGTGAATATCTTCTGAAAAAAAAAAAAAACAACAAATGTATCATTTTTCGATGTACTCACCAGTTAATTGCAAGTCCTCCAGCGCCGATAAAGTGCTAGGATTCCTGTAGAAGAAAAAAAAACATGCTCTTTGTCGCGTCTGTAACCATTCATGCACCACCTGCAGAACCTTTTCACGGAAGTCACGCTGTTTTACAACTTCCTATTCCACTCCTACACTTGAGTAGTAGTAAATCTTTCTTTATTTTCCAAGAGATGAGAATTGGGCACACAGGCCAGTCTGACATTCTGCACTTCTTCTCTATGGACAGACAGGCATGCATCACCATAATGGACCTTCATTCGCAGATGTATTTATATAGGTTTCATTCCTTCACTGATCAAACCATCGATAATAGAACGCTACCCCTCTATGGTGTATGTCAAAAGAAGGCCGGCCATCTTTAAACTGTCCTTATGACATCTCCGTGTTCTTCTGTACCGTGATGTCACATGCTTAACACTCTTGACATCGTTAATAACAATACTGACAGATTACAAGACAATGGCGTGGTTATTTTATTTTCTATCATATTTTCATGGTCTTTCATTTGAAGCCGTGTCGTTGAAAAGGGGAACGAAAACATAAACCATGGATACAACTGAAAACCAATAAAAATAAAAGAAAGAAACTGAAGTTAATTTATTTTGAATTCCATAAATTTCCTAGAGCGTAACAACTACTCTCGCCTTCTATATTCTTAATTTATTATCTGTATCTGTTCCTCTATGGTTGTATATACCGATTCCCAAATGGTATATGATTCCGTGTCTCGAAGCATCGCTTCACTAAGGAAGATCGGGCTATCATTTGCTTGATTTATTATCATTATGTTTGTCTTTCCCCAATGATTTTTTTTCCTAATTGTTGTGATCTCCTATCCCAGGCGTTTAATTTATTCTGCATCTGATTTCTCTTGTGGGACAAGATGGCAGTGTCAGCGAAATCCAGAGCATCGGATGTTTACCAACGAGCGTTCTTTCCATTCGGCCATGCTGGCCTCCCCTAAACTTGTTATATTAGTATCCTTATCATCTGTCTGCACACCAATCAGCCAGACATGGGACAACGGATACTCACGCAAACCTCAGTCCGGTATGACATCACACTGAGGTTGGACAACAGGATGTCTTTATCCGACATACAGGACTCTGTATTCTCTTTGTTAGAAGGCAACACACGAGCGTGACCCTGGGTTTAAATGTGTGATCCTGTGACACATGTGGGGTCCCGTTAAACATATGGCGTCCCGTGACACATGTGGGGTCCCGTGAAACATGTGGGGTACCGTGAAACGCGTGGCGTCCCGTGACACATGTGTGGTCCCGTTAAACATATGGCGTCCTGTGACACATGTGGGGTCCCGTTAAACATGTGGGGTACCGTTAAACATATGGCGTCCCGTGATACATGTGGGGTCCCGTTAAACATATGGCGTCCTGTGACACATGTGGGGTCCCGTGAAACATGTGGGGTACCGTGAAACACGTGGCGTCCCGTGACACATGTTGGATCCCGTGAAACATGTGGGGTACCGTAAAACACGTGGCGTCCCGTGACACATGTGGGGTACCGTGACACATGTGGGGTATCGTGAAACATGTGGGGTATCGTGAAACATGTGGGGTACCGTGAAACATGTGGGGTATCGTGAAACATGTGGGGTACTGTGACACATGTGGGGTCCCGTGAAACATGTGGGGTACTGTGACACATGTGGTGTCCCGTGAAACATATGGGGTACCGTGAAACACGTGGCGTCCAGTGACACATGTGGGGTACCGTGAAACATGTGGGGTCCCGTTAAACATATGGGGTCCCGTGACACATGTGGCGTCCTGAGTGAAACATGTGGGGTACCGTGAAACATGTGGGGTATCGTGAAACATGTGGGGTATCGTGAAACATGTGGGGTACCGTGAAACATGTGGGGTATCGTGAAACATGTGGGGTCCCGTGAAACATGTGGGGTACCGTTAAACATATTGCGTCCCGTGACACAAGTGGTGTCCCGTGAAACATGTGGGGTCCCGTTAATCATGTGTGATCCCGTGACACATGTGGGATCCCGTGAAACCTGTGGCGTCCCGTGACACATGTGGGATCCCGTGAAACATGTGGCGTCCCGTGGCACATGTGGGGTCCCGTGAAACATGTGGGGTCCCGTGAAACATATGGGGTAACGTGAAACACGTGGCGTCCCGTGACACATGTGGGGTCCCTTAAAACATGTGGGGTACCGTTTAACATATGGCTTCCCGTGACACAAGTGGGGTCCCCTGAAACATGTGGGGTACCGTTAAACATATGGCGTCCCGTGACATATGTGGGGTCCCGTGAAACATGTGGGGTCCCGTTAAACATGTGTGATCCCGTGACACTTGTGGGGTCCCGTGAAACATGTGGCGTCCCGTGACACATGTGGGGTCCCGTTAAACATGTGGCGTCCCGTGACACATGTGGGGTCCCGTGAAACATGTGGGGTCCCGTGAAACATGTGGGGTACCGTGAAACACGTGGCGTTCCGTGACACATGTGGGGTCCCGTGAAACATGTAGGGTCCCGTTAAACATGTGGGGTCCAGTGACACATGAGGGGTACCGTTAAACATGTGGTACAACATGACACTTGTGGGGTCCCATTAAACATGTGAAACCACGAGGGGGCCCAATAATAATAATATAATTGTAAGATTATTAATACCATCAATAAACACATTTATAGTTGTAGTATCCTTTGTTTAAAACAAATTATTTGCTTCTTCTGTAATATGTGCTGTCTTCAGACAAATCTTTTACGAGATTTGCGCTTGTGGGGCTAAGATTCGAATGTTTGCGACTTTTTGTTGATAAAGTTGTTGGACAATTTCTTTGTTGATTGTTCTGTAATTGTATAGTGCTTTGTTTCTTAATGTCCATATAAGATTTCTGTACTCTGCCAATAGCACAAGTAGCTTTGTGTGGATGTCTTGTGTGGAGTAAGGAATGGAATTTATCATTATTGCTTTGTAAACATCTGTTCTTTGTTTGGTATGAGTGGTTAGGATGTTTTGTAGGAGATTTCTTGTTGGCATGATTGTGTTGCATTCGTAATAGATGTGCTCTTCTGATTCTTGGACGTTCCGTCTACAAAGCTGACACTGTAGTATTTGTTTAGTTATTTTTGCTGTTCTCTCTGTTGTTGGGGTCATGCAATTCTCTCTTTAGATCAAGACAAAGCATTCAACAGAATATCTCACTCGTACCTCCACAAAACTCTCTCACACTGCAACGTGGGAAATTATTTTCGGACATGGGTCAAAATTTTATATTTGAAACCTGAAAGTCGGATTCTATTAAACCATACCCTAACCAATTCTTTCAGGTTGACTAGGTCAGTGAGACAGGGATGTCCCTTGTCCCCATTACTGTACGTTGTCGCTCTAGAGCCACTTCTAGAAAAAGATACGACAGGACGACAATGTCAGGGGTACGTTCATACCAGGGAAGGGTGAACAAAAGCTGCGTGCTTATGCGGACGATACCATTTTCTTTCCGACAACTGAAAAATCTGTACGGATCATTTTGGAAACGTTCTCGTTTTTCGGCAAAGGGAGTGGAGCAAAATTAAACGTCCAAAAATCTACTATAATGGGCTTAGGCAAATAGAAAAATAAGGCGGATTTTCCATTTGACTTAACATCAAACAATCTTATAAAAATGTACGGAATAGTCTTCCCATGTCAACCAAATCAGACACACAAAGACACTTGGCAAAATCTAGAGAAGAAAATAACAGATATGTTACAGAGGTACAAATACAAAACAACTACCATATTTGGTAGAAGTACCATTGTTAATACATAAATAATTCCAAAAATACTATATCTGTGCACAGTCCTAGATCCTCCACGTCAGACTGTCACAAACATAAACAAAGAGATTAGACGCTTTGTGTTTGGCAGCACCATCTACAGTATCAAACATACTACACTCATGCAAGATAAAAAAGATGGAGGTATCGCCCTCCAAGACATAACAACCAAAATACAAGCACTTAGGATCAAACAAGTAGGTGAAATCCTGCAACACCCAGAAAAACACCCTTTAGCACACTATTACATTGGAATTAGGCTATCTTACTTAAAACCTATTAGGAATACATCCTCACATTACTTTGGCACTCTCCCAACGTTCTACAAAACATGTATTTCAGCCATTAAAGGACACCAAAAATTACTACACAAGAAAACACATACAATCTACAGGCATTTAGTTAAATTACAGCAACTTCAGTACATCTCAGAATTAAAAGAGGACATAGATATTTCATAACAGATTATACCGACATTTTCTGTAATATTCACAACAAGCAGATTGTCCCATGGTCAAGGACGGTCAAAAATATATTTCAAATGTGAACTATAATAGCCTTGCCATTGAAAGGATGAAAACATTTAATATTATATTGCATAAAAATCAGAAAAGTATATTAACTTGTATGCAAACAAAATAATGTCAAAACGTTTTCATAAACACTGAAGATTCCTTGAGTTCTATCCGTCATTTATGCTGAATTTGCTCAGTGCAAATTACCGTGAAGAAAATATCACAGACAATAAATACTTCTAAATTTATTTAAATTACATAATACATTTATTTTACTTCGACTAATGTCCCTTAACTGCTAGGTTGTTATTTCCCTTTCTAATTTTTGTACTTAGTTGTGTTACTTTTATTGTGGTCAGTCCACAACCCGTTTAGACAGAATTGTTCATACAAGTAGTCATTAATCAACGCATTGCTAGCTTGTTGTTATGATAATTTACATATGCTGTAAGAGACCAAGGATGTAAATATGGGAAGTAAAGTTTTATGATTTCTTGCCACATGCATAATAACAATTTGTTGTGTGTATATATATATAAGGATGTATGTATGTATGTGGGTAGGGATGTATTTGATGCGTTCGATAACGGTCCATCCGATTGAGATGAAATTTTCTACATGTTTTCTTTTCATTCTCGTGCAGCCAACTGTCATAGTTTCGTACTGTACAATCAACTAGTTACTTACTAACATTTAATTTTGTAATTACATTAGGTAACATAAGAAAGCCGGCTTCGTGGCTTAGAGGGTATGACTTTTCTCCGTAATCTCGTATACGCTCGTCGGTAACGTGATGACGGTG
Organism: Cepaea nemoralis; assembly: GCA_014155875.1. Lineage (NCBI taxonomy): Eukaryota > Metazoa > Mollusca > Gastropoda > Stylommatophora > Helicidae > Cepaea > Cepaea nemoralis. The sequence goes on along the minus strand of JACEFZ010022679.1, from coordinate 60,123 downwards.
AGAATCAGCAGTGGTTCGAATCGCATCGGTAACTTAGGGGTATGTGAGCCGGCCGCTCAGAAAGCAATGGCAAACTACTGAGCGTAATCTTGCCAAGAAATCAACATACAGCTGAAAGATGCTGGTGTTGACAGCGACGTCCTGTTAAAATAAAACATAAGAAAAGTTACGTAAAGGGACATAACTTTTAGTAGCAGTGTTATATCTTAGGTTAAGTCCCCTGGCTATAGATAGATAGATAGATAGATAGATAGATAGATAGATAGATAGATAGATAGATAGATAGATAGATAGATAGATAGATAGATAGATAGATAGATAGATAGATAGATAGATAGATAGATAGATAGATAGATAGATAGATAGATAGATAGATAGATAGATAGATAGATAGATAGATAGATAGAACAAACTTTATTTTCAAAGGGTTAAGAATTGGGCACGCAGGCCCGTCTAACATTCTGCCCTTCTTTCACTCTCTTTCATACATTATTTCATTCACACATCATTCAAGGCTAACAAAGAACAGCAACAATATAAAAGATATGCATTATAAAGGCATTGGCAAAATGCGAACATCAAAACTACACGACACAGTAAAATTAGATAATGGTCTGACACTTGTTATTAGCCATTTGGCCTACCAAAAGGGGACTGGCTGTTATACTAGGGTTTTGTTATTATTATTATTATCTCTATTATTAAAGGGGGAAGATAATATGTACTGAGATAGTGTTCGATTAATTTGCGATTATATGAATAGGGATTGGTGATGTCTTTGATTTCTTGTGGAAGATTGTTCCACAGCTGAGCTGCAGAGTATGTTAAGCTTGTTTTGTATAAGTCAATCCTAGGCTTCGGAACGTGTAATATATTTAAACGTTTACTGTGTCTAGCATTATATTTAAACAATGGCCAAAGGTAATTTGGGGCATTCCGATGCAGGATTTTGTGAATTAGTTTAGCTTTATTGAAAAGCAGGCTTTTGCGGAGTGGTAGTAACTGGAGGCGTTTATACAGGCTAGGATTGTCAGATAAATGTTTGTTATAAATTAGACTCATGGCCCGTTTCTGTAGTGAGTAAAGTCGCTTGGTGTTTGAATTAGAACAACCGTCCCAGATTGTAGAACAGTAGTCAAAGTGTGTCTGTATATGAGAAGTATAGAATAGTTTCCTTGTGTCCTCATCAAGGAAGTTTTTAATTTTGGAGTGTTGGTAGACTTTTTTCGCTGTTTGTTTAATAAGAACTTGAACGTGGGAATTAAAGGTTGGGTTTCTATCAATGATTATGCCTAATGTTTTGTGCTCAATTACACTTTCTACTGGCATGTTATCGATGTGAAGTTGAAGTGATGTGTGTGAGCTTAGAGTTTGAAGTCTTTGTCTGGTTGTTAGTAACATTGATTTTGTTTTAGTGATGTTAATTTGCATACGGTTTGAATAGCTCCACCTAACTACATTATTTAATTCTTGTTGTAAAGACGACTCCAATAAAATACAGTTTTCAGCATTTGTGTACACTGTACAGTCGTCTGCAAATAGATCGCAGGACGACGAAAGATGCAAAGGTAGATCGTTAATATATATGGCAAATAATAGAGGGCCAAGAATAGAGCCTTGCGGTACTCCAATATTGAAGGTAGTGGTTTGAGACAGACATTTATTATGTGATACTACTTGCTTTCTGTTTAATAGAAAACATGATATTAGAGTGATTACATTAGGGCCAATTTTCATTGTCTCAAGTTTTTTAATTACAATAACATGGTCTATTATATCAAATGCTTTCTTGAAATCAATAAACACAGTTCCACATAGACTGTTGTTGTTTATATTCTGGTGCCAATTTTCTATCAAATTTGTTAGGGCCGTATGGCAGGAATATTTTGGTCGAAATCCTGCGCAAAGATAGATAGATAGATAGATAGATAGATAGATAGATAGATAGATAGATAGATAGATAGATAGATAGATAGATAGATAGATAGATAGATAGATAGATAGATAGATGGATGATGGATAGATAGATAGATATATAGATAGATAGATAGATAGATAGATAGATAGATAGATAGATAGATAGATAGATAGATAGATGGATGGATGGATGGATGGATGGATGGATGGATAGATAGATAGATAGATAGATAGATAGATAGATAGATAGATAGATAGATAGATAGATAGATAGATAGATAGATAGATAGATAGATAGATAGATAGATAGATAGATAGATAGATAGATAGAACAAACTTTATTTTCAAAGGGGTAAGAATTGGGCACGCAGGCCCGTCTAACATTCAGCCCTTCTATCACTCTCTTTCATACATTATTTCATTCACACATCATTCAAGGCTAACAGAGAACAACAACAATATAAAGGATATGCATTATAAAGGCATGGGCAAAATGCGAACATCAAAACTACACGACACAGTAATATTAGATAATGGTCTGACACTTGTTGTTAGCCATGTGGAATATACTGGCTTACAAAAAGGGGACTGGCTGTTATACTAGGGTTTTGTTATTATTATTATTACCTCTATTATTAAGGGGGAAGGTAATCCATATTGAGATAGTGTTCGAATAATTTGCGATTATATGAAAAGGGATTGGTGATGTCTTTGATTTCTTGTGGAAGATTGTTCCACAGCTGAGCTGCAGAGTACGTTAAGCTTGTTTTGTATAAGTCAATCCTAGGCTTCGGAATGTGTAATATATTTAAACGTTTACTGTGTCTAGCATTATATTTAAACAATGGCCAAAGGTAATTTGGGGCATTCCGATGCAGGATTTTGTGAATTAGTTTAGCTTTATTGAAAAGCAGGCGTTTACGGAGTGGTAGTAACTGAAGGCGTTTATACAGGCTAGGATTGTCAGTTAAATGTTTGCTATAAATTAGACTCATGGCCCGTTTCTGGAGTGAGTAAAGTCGCTTTGTGTTTGAATTAGAACAACCGTCAGATAGATAGATAGGTAGATAGATAGATAGATAGATAGATAGATAGATAGATAGATAGATAGATAGATAGATAGATAGATAGATAGATAGATAGATAGATAGATCTGACCCGATAGATAGAGAGGGTAGGATAGACGTGGCTTAGTACGGACTGTCATGGACAGAAAAGAGTTAACAGGACATAAGTCAGTGGAGTAGTAATCACACACTACAACCCGCAAGACAGGAATAGTAAGGGTTAACAATAAAACAAAGACGGAGTTAGTGACACTCTAGGAACTCAACGATTCACGGGAAATGTAGGGACCAGAGGTAAAATCCTCAGCGAAAAGAAGAGCGAGAATTTGTCATTCGGGGCGCAGACATCTTAAGGAACAGACACACAGAGACGTCAGTTACATTTCCATACACGCTATCTACACGAATATTGAAGAGTTTACAACATTGAGAAAACATACAACGATCAGTTATCCTAAAAGTCAACGTAACACAGTAAGTCTTTTCCTAGACAGGTTTAACGACAATCGTAATTCACCAGTAGCATCAAGTATAACCATGGAGGTCATGGCATTAACAAAGGCAACAGCCTGCCTGGAGACACAGACTTTCACCGAGGCGTGTTGTCTCAGGGACTCCATGAACGTGCTACGAAGATCGAGATGGGCTGGACAGAAGGCAATGACAGACTTTCACCCAGGTGTGTTGTCTCAACGATCCATGAGCATGCTAAGAAGATCGAGATGCGCTGGGCCAGAAGGAATTGGCTGGAGACACAGACTGTCTCTCAGGCGTATTGTCTCAGGGACTCCATTAGCGTGCTAAACAAAATCGAAATGGGCTGAGACACAAGCAGGTTGTCTAAGCGACTCCATCCATGAGCATGCTAAGAAGATGGAGATGGGCCTGGCCAGAAGGCAATGGCTGCAGGCACAGACTTTCTTGGATATTTGTAATTTGCGCCCCATAGTAAAGGACGGTCAAAAATATATCTTTCTGTCTATGTATCTATGTATGTAGCTATCTATCTATCTATCTATTTTATATTGCAAAGAAATAGAATCGTCTGTTATAAAATATTACGCATGTAAAATAAAGCCAGAAATGTTTTATAAACATTACAGACTTCTTAAGTTCTCATCCGCCATTTATGTAATATATATATATTTTCTCAAATTAATATATATGTTTTGTCACAAAAGTGAAAACTGCTAAATTAATTTAAATCGCATGATATATTTTTAATAGTTCAAGTAATGTCCCTTGAATAACTGTTATGTTGTTATGTCCCTTCATGTACTATTGCGTGATAAATGTTCATTTCTAGCTGGCACACTAAACGCACTTCTAAACTTAAGTCCCTACATGTAGATCCGGATTAAAGATTTTCTCTTTCACGGATTATTCAAACATATCAGTGATATAAATTTTGTGGAAGTGATATCGATTGTTTTCACCACGCGTATATCTTGATTAAAGATTGCTTCTTTCACGAATTACTCCAAAATATCAGTGATATTAATTTTGTGGAAGTGATATCGATAGTTTTCACCACGTGTAGATCTGTATTAAAGAGTTCCTCTGTCACGGACTATTCAAACATATCAGTGTTATTAGTTTTGTGGAAGTGATTTCGATTGTTTCACCACGTGCATACATGTGTTAAAGATTTACTCTGTCACGGATTATCGAAGATGGAAAACCAAATTGTAAAACGTGTCAATGTCAACACTGAGAGAAGGTTTTGAAGGAGGAGAGTTCCATCAAGCAAACACACTTGTGTTTTCTATATCAGGACCTCATGTATTCCGGTTCAACTACTCGCTGATGACGAGCGTCTTGATGGGCCTTGTGGGATCGGTAAGCAAGGGATAAAATCCATCTACCGTTTTGAGGACCCTAAAAGATGGTACGCTACGCTGACACTGGAAGCAAAGGCGGCCCATTATGAACGGCTTCACGGGATGAAGCATGAACTGCAGGATCCTAAATTAACTATTGTAATTGAAAACATTGAGAAGGAAAAGACCAAGGCTATGATTCACTGGATGCCTACAACCGCAAAGGTTGAGACAGTGAAGCAAATAGCCGCGGATATTTCAGGTGATATAAATGCGGAAGTGCATAAACTTAAAAACAGCACGTATAAGTGCTTACTTTTGTGCAACCCGAAAGACCCTCTGCCACATTACGTGGACATGGAGTTGGACGGAGTAGAAGATAATCACAGTTCACGGGCGCCGTACGGCGTGTACAGTCCGTGGGGAGGACTCCCACTGGAATAATAAATGTCCGGCTAAAGTACAAATCAAGAAGGGGCCTAGACTGACACAAAGAGTCACCTCGAACTCCCAGACAGATCAACATAGTAAGGAGGATGAAGACGGTTTCCAGCTGGTCACTAGGAAAAGGGGACGCTCAACCAAGAGCCTGTCTGACGATGAGAGCTCGACACAAATAAAAAGAAATGTCCTGAAAAGCGGGAAGACAAATCGACCGGCTCAGAACAAGGAACAAGGCAACAGAACAAGGCAACAGAACAAGGCAACAGAACAAGGCAACAGAACAAGGCAACAGAACAAGGCAACAGAACAAGGCAACAGAACAAGGCAACAGAACAAGGCAACAGAACAAGGCAACAGAACAAGGCAACAGAACAAGGCAACAGAACAAGGCAACATAGGACCTCAGACAGATTTGAACCAGCCCCCTCTTTGACACGTAGACCACAGTGATTCTGTCACGCATAAAGAGGACCCCTGTATAGATGAATGAAGCTCTATAGTGATGACTCGGCAAATATTGAATCAATATTGTAAAGAAAGACATAATAGCCAATTTAAAATTACCATGGTAAACAACTGATATTACTGCGTGAACATGTGTATATTTCAGCTTGAACGATGAATCTAATTAGTTTACTCTACGTTGTGTGACATCTGCAGTAAGTACCTGACGAGATGCAGCGAAATGTGCCAGGCAATAAATCGTACTATATATGGTTTGTGTCTTCGTTTTTCAAATTCACTACGGGAAAACATTGTTTTGATTTTCTGAAACATCAGCTCCTATTACCAACTGTGAAGCGATTAGATGGATTACTCAGACTGAAGTGTAAAATATCGGTACAGGATTGTCGATTGAGATTTCTTAAGGAATGCCTAAGATCTGGAATATTTCCTCACCAGTATTTCAATAAATCGTACTATATATGGTTTGTGTCTTCGTTATTCAAATATTTAGATACATACTGAAATAATACTTTACTCAGGAGGGAAGGACTACAAAAGGGGAGTTGGCATAATTTTGGATCACTTGAGTGCTAATAGGGTTAAAGGATTCTGGACAATCTCAGACAGAGTATTATTAGAGAAACTCAATGGCACACATCTGGATATTAAAATAATACACGCATAAGCGCCAACAGCAGACAGTAAGGGAACATTAATATATTTTATAATAAAATTAGACGTGGCCGTGGGCCAGCGTAAACATTTTGAAATGACTGTCATACTGGTGGCAATGGCCTAGGTGACAGGAATGAGAGAGGTGACAGATTAACAGCATGGGCAGAATGCCATGAAATGATAGGTAACACCTGGTTCAAACACTATAGTCGATGATTATATACATGGTCATGCCTTGGGGATAATATTCGCAATCAAATTGACTACATGCTGATTAGAAATAGATTCAGAAGCAGCTTATTAGCAGCAACAACTTCACCAGGAGCAGATGGACATAATGACCATGTGCAAGTTATAGGAAAGATGAGGTTAAGATTTAAAACCATAAAGAAAACCCCAAAGTAGTTAGATCTAACGTTACTTAAAACAGACAAAGAAATTAATGACAGGTACAATGTTACTGTATAGAACAGATATAATGACATTGCCATAATATATGTCTTTGGTAAACAAGTGGACATGTCGCAGGAATCAATCCAACAGACATCAAAAGAAATCATTTCACTTACACATAGAATTGCAAAAAAAAAAAAAAAAAAAAAAGAAATGGATGACACGCGAAATCTTACTGATGATGAATGAAGGAAGTAAGACAAAGCAAGATAAATACGAATGTAATGCAATACATAAATAAATAGTAAACATGTAAGCATTGCAAAGTGGCTAAAAGAGTCTGGCTGAATCAACAGTGCATGGAGATTAGGACAAACTAGGGGAAATACTCACATTCCATGTATCAACAAATAAATACAATAATAGTTAGAAATAACACACTCTATCACTGGATGTGTAAAATCGAGGAGCGGTGCAATATTGATGGGACAAGATGATATAGTCAAAAGATGGTCCACAAAGCTGTTACTGAGAATAATTATGAAAAGAATAATAAAGAAGATTACACCAGAAAAATAAAAGTTAAAAAATTCAAATATCTTGGAAGTATGATCACAGAAGATGGCAGATTGGACAGAGACATCGAAATCAGATGTCAAAAAGCTACCACCCTTACTGAAAAATCCAAATATACCTATATCCGCAAAACGACAGATAATAAACAGCATATTAACACCAACCCTGTGCTACCAATCTCAAACTTTGACATTATCTAAATCACACTTTCGCAAAATCAACACCTGCGAGATGAGATGCCTAAGGAGAGCTGCCAACTTAACAATCCGAGACCGAGTAAGAACTGCTGTTATCAGACAGACAGTGGAATCAACACCTTGTGCCACATTTATAGAAAGACAGAAGATCAAGTGTGTTTGGCATTTCGTTAGAATGCAACACCATCAACTACCATCACTGGCCTTACATCAAAGATCATCTGCGACAAGACCAAGAGGGCGTCCAAGAAGAAATTGGATTAGCATCAAAGACATTGTACATGTCACACGGAATGACATTATCCAATGCCGCCCATCGGGCGCTGGAGCGAACATTATTCCTCCCCACGACGCTTGACGGCAGAAGTGGAATATGATGATGATGATGATGATGATGATGATGATGATGATGATGATGATGATAATCTCATCTCATCATCTCATCATGTTCCTCTTGTACCTTGCGGTGTCGAGGTGAAGTATAAACTTCGTGAGAGTGCCCGATTATGGGCTTCATATATCGATATTCCAATGGACTCTGCTATTCCCTCCGTCCAACGTTTACGTGGTCGGCCTCTTACTTTGTTTCCATCTAGTCTGTACATCATTGCTTGTTGTGGTATGCTGTTGACTGGTAACCTACTTGCATGGCCAAACCATTTGACTTGCTGCTTTCTGATAAAATCTAGTGCTGCTTTAACCCCCACTTTAGTCCTGATTTCTTCATTTCTGATCTTATTTCTTCTTGATACGTTGAGTATTCTTCTCATGTTCTGTTGTGGTGATTTTTTTCTCTCTTTTTCTGTCATTGTCCATGTTTGGCATTGGTAGCATAGAGTTGGCAGGAAGATTGTGTTGTAAAGTGCTTTCTTAGTAGTTATTGATACATGTTTGTTCTTTAGTAGTGGTGCCATTTGTCCAATGAGTTGATTTGCCTTATTGCACCTATTTTCGATCTCGTCTTCTGATCTGCCATTTGATGATATTATACTTCCTAGGTACTTGAAACTCTTTACTTGTTTCAAGGGATGTTCGTTTAGGTGAATTGTTGTTGTTTGTTCTTCTTTAGTTATAATCATTACCTCTGTTTTGCTTGTGCTAATTTTCATGTTATGTTCCCTACACATTTTGTTTAGACTATTCATGTGGTCTTGTAATTCAGCTTCTGATTTTGCTATTAGTGCTTGGTCGTCCGCAAACAGGAGTTCTCTAATGGTTAGATTTACAGATGGTTCCTCTTCTGTGTTCTCGTCATGCGGCATTCTTGCTGTCTCTGCTTGGCTGATTTCTTTACATATGTTGTCTATATATGTTATGAACAAGAGAGGGGACAGGACACAACCTTGCCGTACTCCAGATCCTATGGTGAAGGGTTATGAGTGTCCTCCTGTTGCTCTCACTATGCATTCACTGTTGTTGTATAAACTTCTACATAGGTTTGTTAGATGTGTACTGTCAACAACTTAACTTTGACAGGCATACAAGGAAGTGGAAATTCAGCAAATAATTCAGGAAAATTCTCGCCCGGGTGGTGTGATTATCTACACGGATGGGTCGGTGTTGAGAGGTAGGAGAAGTGCCTAGGGGTTCTTGGCAAAGACTAATGGTCGGCGTTTGGTGCAGGAGAGCCTGGCGTATGAGGATACTACATCTAGCTTAAGAATGGAGGTGGAGGCGGTCAGTGCAGCTTTCCGCTGGATAGAGAACACGATACATACACACATTGTGATTGTTACTGACTCAGAAAGCATGCTGAGGAGGGTGAGAACAGGCAAGCTTCGTGCAGAGTGGCTTGCTTCGCTTCGGAGGTCACGTGTAGCAAGCATCACCTGGATCTTTTCTCCTGGGCATGCCGGTGTGCTGGGGAATGAACAGGCGGACAGATTGGCTGGCTCGGCAAAACTTGGTGGAGTATTGATGTATGACAAAACAGATGTGGTTGCGGCCTTGTGGGAGCACGTGTACACCTCGGAGGAGCAAACGGATCACCATAGTCTGGTAAGAATGAGACAGCGAGGTGTGACGAGGGGATCTGGCCGATGCTCGACGCTCAGAGAAAAGGCGAGACGGACATATAATCAGATTGCTACTGGAACTATTAGTATTGGAACTCTTCGCTGGCTGCTGAGGATGGGGACGGAGCGCTTATGGGAATGTCCCGAATGCTGTGATGTCGGTTCCTAAATCAATCAATCAATCAATCAATCAATCCTCTTTTGTACCACACGAAATGAGAACTCGTACGTCGTACAAAAGGATACAAATATAATACAATTTTATTTAGCTAGTTGTACAGTAGCTCTGCGAGCGGATAACCACATAGGTAATACACATCATGGTATATCGTGATGATGTTATGTGAAAGGTGATATCGAGGGTAATATCTATTGAAGCTAAGTCTAAGTCACAACTATTGCTATTGCCCTTTTTAAGCAACAAAGTATTCACAGCGAATACATCAGTCTGTCTCCTACGCTGTCGAGTCGCGGTCTCGCGATCTTCGTGGCATGTCCAGCCACAAGCAGTTGACTCTTCGTGCATCAGCTAGTTTGCGTGCTCGGAGTTCCAGCACGCAGTTAGTAACTGGTCAACTGGTTCGAGTTACTGGTGTTTCGTGGGCACTTCTCGTGATGCGGGTTTCCCCACTCTATTTTGGGCAACTCCAGCTCACGTCTTACAGTGTCCCCTTTTTGGACACGAGTGTGTCCAGTCGGAGAACTATTTATAGTTCTCACTCGTGCTTCTGTCCCTTCTGTCCCTATTTCCTAGATAGCTATGTTCTCCTGATCCTGTCTAGGTCTATTTCCATAGTTCTACTTCTATCTTATCTATTAGGTTACTTGCAGCTCTTTGACAGGCTCTCCCTCCCTCTGTGTTGTGGTACAAACTTTTAAGTTGTGGGTGTAACACAAGTTGTAATCTCAAAAGAAAATTAGGGCTGTCTGATTTTGTTAAAGACTGCATGAGTTTTCTACCTCTGTTCTAGGCATAGGACAAGATCTCTCCTTTCCCTCGTCACACTGTTGTACTACTTCACTTGGCTAATTGATTAGCACACCACACTAGTACAGTTGGCCAGAGACTGTGCTCATCCTAACATTATACTTCTTGGGAGTTTGTGTGATCCGGAACCAATGTCTTTTGACCTGTCCTCAAATTGTCAATATAACTAACAACCCATACAAAATTGCCCCTATTACGAGTACAATACATGAATAATATTCATGCTCCCATATAACATTTACTCCAACTAGTATACATGCTTTATGTGCTCATGTTCACCTTTTTAGCTTCCGCTTGTGAAGAAATATTTCAGTGTTAAACTTAGGTTTTCAAGATTTTGTTGTGTCCCCTGATTAGAGTAGTTATTCCTCTTCGCAATTAATGGTGTACGCATCTTTATGTGTTAGTTTTCCTGGTTGGTTTCGTGTTTCTATTAAACTAATGTGTATTTAACTTATCAATGTGTGAATGTGTCTATAATCTACGTGTATGTACTCTTTCGAGCGCCGTAAAGCGGTTTATTGTAGTCACAAACGAGTTGTAAGGCATCGAGTAGAAAATGCTGCATGATTCTGTCATGAATATATTGGTAGTTGTTTCTTAATTCTGTTGGTATAGACTCAATAACTTTTAAGGGCTCCCCAGAGAGATTTCTCATATAAATCATGGCCCAATCTTCCAACGGTATTTTCCGAAATTTGAGCTGGAACTCGATATTCTCGGTCCAGGCTGAAATTGAATCCCCTTGACTATAGGGCTTGATGATCCCTTTATATTTTGAAAATTTATTCTGCTCTTCCTGACTCTTCTGTTTAGTGGTAGCTATTTGAATGTGTGAGTCAATTTCCATTTCTTTCATTTTTAACTTTGTTTGTGAGTCTACATCTATTTGCTTTTGCTTGATCTCTAATTCTTTCTGCTTAGTTGTTTCCTCTAATTCTATTGTTTTTGCTTTATTTCTAATTCTTTCTGTTTAGTTGTCTCCTCTGATTATTTGCTTTTGTTTGGTGGCGTCATCTAATTCTATTTGTTTTTGCTTTATCTCTAATTCTTTCTGCTTAGTTGTTTCCTCTGATTCTATTTGCTTTTGTTTGATGGCGTCATCTAATTCTATTTGTTTTTGTTTAGTTGATTCCTCTAACTCTCTCATCTCTTTCTGATGCTGTCTTTCAAGTGCTCGTTCATCTCTCTCTATTGCAGCTTTTCTTTCCGTTTCCTCTTTGTATTTCTGTTCTGCCCATTTTTCTAATTTCTCCCCGCTATGGCCTAGGTCTTTGCCAGCTTGGATGCATTCACCTAATGTTGACATTGTATGGCTTTATGTTCTTACACAAATGGTATATAAATAATTTTTCAATTAATAAGTTTCACACGTTCACAATCAATCACTGAAATGTATGCTTTGTTAATCGTGATTATCAAAATATTGAAAAAATTATCATCTAATCAGATGAAAATACGGCCCCTCGGGATGTTACACCGCTGTCTTGCACACACAGAATCGATAGGCTTGCTCGTACGCGTGATGTCTCTGTTTTGTAGAGCATCAACAATTAGTACATAGTATATGTTACAAAATACATGGTGGTAATCAATTTCAATTTTACAGTTCTTACGATCGGCAAATTACAAATGTGATGTGAATAATACGAATTATATAAATGATATGAATGATATGATCGTCTGAATGAATCGTCAAATGAATTGTAAGATGAATCGTCAAATAAATCGTCAATTGTCGTCTTGTCTTCACTTTCTACTGTCTCTGACTGAGCTGTGCTGTATGATCTTAGTCTGACTTCTAATTTACTTCCCTTGTACAAAATATGTTTGACTTTGCACAAGTTCGTGGGTAAATTCGATGAACGTTGACATAATGACTGTAATACAACAGATATTCAAAAATAATCGTTAAACTTGTGATTTAGATACATATTTAAAGTTTACACAAAATCACAGTTTAAGTTTCCGAATTTACATCGATGGAATAACAAATAGCATTTTGGTCGAAATTTTTACACTTTATGTGGGAAAATGGTCTTGAAAAGTGCTTGAAGGTGGTTCAAGCCCCCACCTTCTGACACCAAATCGGATCCTGCCTGTCAACAACTTAACTTTGACAGGCATACAAGGATTCCTCTTTTGTACCACACGAAATGAGAACTCGTACGTCGTACAGAAGAATACAAATATAATACAATTTTATTTGCTAGTTGCACAGTAGCTCTGCGAGCGGATAACCACATAGGTAATACACATCATGGTATATCGTGATGATGTTATGTGAAAGGTGATATCGATGGTAATATCTATTGAAGCTAAGTCTAAGTCACAACTATTGCTATTGTCCTTTTTAAGCAACAAAGTATTCACAGCGAATACATCAGTCTGTCTCCTACGCTGTCGATTCGCGGTCTCGCGATCTTCTTGGCATGTCCAGCCACGAGCAGTTGACTCTTCGTGCATCAGCTAGTTTGCGTGCTCGGAGTTCCAGCACGCAGTTAGTAACTGGTCGAGTTACTGGTGTTTCGTGGGCACTTCTCGTGATGCGGGTTTCCCCACTCTATTTTGGGCAACTCCAGCTCACGTCTTACAGTGTCCCCTTTTTGGACACGAGTGTGTCCAGTCGGAGAACTATTTATAGTTCTCACTCGTGCTTCTGTCCCTTCTGTCCCTATTTCCTAGATAGCTATGTTCTCCTGATCCTGTCTATGTCTATTTCCATAGTTCTACTTCTATCTTATCTATTAGGTTACTTGCAGCTCTTTGACATGTACTCACTCCATATTGTTTAAGGATTTCCCACAGCTTGTTTCCATCTACTCTATCGAATGCCTTTTCTTGGTCGACAAAGGCTAAGTAGAGATTGATTTTTCCATAAGTTTTCTAAGAGCAAAAATGGCATCTGCGCATCCTTGTTTTTCTTAAATCCAAGCTGTGTTTCGCTTAGCTGGGGTTCTAAAGTAGTTCGTAATATTTTTTCTAGAATTTTGCCAAATATTTTCACAGTATGACTTAACAGTGAAATGCCTCTGTATTGTGTGCTGTCTCTTTTGCTGCCTTTGTTTTTCCAAATTGGGATAATTATGGCGTTTCCCCAGTTTCGTGGTGTATGTTGTTCTACCCAAACATGGTTGAATAGTCTATGTAGCCAACCTGTTCCTACTTCTCTTGCTGCTTTAATTAGTTCATTTGGTATTTCATCCTGTCCCGGTGATTTGTTCAATGGGGCTAATCTGATGGCTTCTATAATTTCTTCTTTTAGTATGTCTGGTTCTAGTTCTTCGGTGACATCTGTGTAGGTCTCTTGAAATCCTGTGACATCTGATGGGATGTTGAGAAGTTGTTCGAAATACTTCTTCCATCTTATTAGGATTTGTTTTTGTTGACTTATTGGTTCTCCATTTTCTCTGTTAATTATTTCAGTGGGGTCAAAGGGTTATCCTCTGGTTCGCATTGCACCTATCTTTTTGTAGAAGTTTCTAGTTGCCTCCTTGTAGTTTTTATTTAGGGTCTCTCCATAATCTTCCCAGTGTTTTTGTTTTTCCCTCTTTACTATTCTACTCACATGTCTTTTCGCTATTCTATATTCTATGTAATCACATTCCTGTTTGCTCTTCAACCACTTTTTATATGTTTCCTCTTTGTTTTTTACCGTTTTCTTTTCTTCTGCGTTCCACCAACTTGTTATTTTCTTTATCCGTGATTTGCGTTTTTTCGTGGTTCCACGTGTTATTTTTGCAGTATTTAAAATGCTTGATTTGAACATCTCCCATTCTTCTTCCACTGTTTTTTTTTTTTTCTGTAGGTAATTTTTCAAAGAGTTCAGTTAGTTCTTTCTCATAGTTTTCCCTTACTGCCTCGTCTTTAAGGTTTTTTTTAAGTTTACTGATTCGCATGGCATGTATTTTCCTGCTCTTTGTTTTCTTCTTCTGTTTGTTCTTATTGTGGCAACGACTGCTTTATGAGCTGTGAAATGACTGCTTTATGATGATAATGACACCAGAAAAAAGAAAAAAACTTCACAGTCTTGTCTCATGGTACGGAAGGGAATCAACACACGATTTAGTCCATGCCTTCGGAGGTCGCAATTTTGAAGGGGCAAGATCGCTCACGCCAGCCAGCAAGGCACTTGATGATGATAATGATGACATTGTGATGAAATTCCCGCCTCGGAGCAAGAACGACAGGAAACATCCGATAACCAGAAGTGCCTTCCTTCGCCGAATATTTCGACCAATTATCTTCCTAACACTCTCTAAGGATAGGACCCATCCGCGTCATGATTCTGGACGTCTTTCTCCTGCAGTAAGTTTGCACTCTACTTCCAGTTACGAGACGTTGGAATAGATTTTCCACTTACCCACACTTGACTTTCTGAGACAGTAAAGATTTCCTGATTTTAAATAAGAGACTATTGACTTCTGCTTCTGTGAGAGACAAGTCAGGACTCGCCTTGTATTCAGGGACATGGACTATCTTTATCGCTACGAGCTTCGCTACTAAAGTTATACTGCCAAAATGATGGAGTGGCCATGGGGAGTCCTCTTGGTCCTATTCTATCGGACATATTCATGGCACATTTAGAAGAAAAGATATCCTCAAGCAATAAAAACTTAGTCTTCTAGCGTCGTTATGTGGACGATATAATAATCATTACCGCAGACGAGCTACATGCAACATCGTTCCAGGCCATAGTGAACCAGACGCATAAGAACTCCTCTCTACCTATGGGACACGAACACTACGAAGTGTTGCCGTTCCTTGATATTCTAATGAGACGTAGAGCAGACGGCACAATTCAAAGATCATAGTACCGCAAAGAAACGTGGACTGGCCAATGCTTAAAATCCACAGTTTCGTACCCATCCATTCCATTAGTACCTTGCCGTCTTGACAGACGATAGTTTATTACATTGTGCTTCAAAAAGGCATAATAACTACAACCCATGTAGGTGGAGAATGTGACTGATAAAGCCGATTCGCGCTGTAAATGTTTGCCCACAGTGGATGCATGTGAACACATGGTCATTTCCACCATCATGCACCATCTTACGTCTCACACGCTCGGTGTGTGACTTATCTGTAACAATTTTCTCCTTTGTCTTTATTTCATTTCTGATATTTGCACTCCATGCAACACGTTCAGCGGCGACTTGCTCTCAATGTGCATTATCAATGCCTGTATCAATCATGTCCCGCTTACACACATCTTTGTATCGTTGTAGAGGCCGAGCCTGAGATCTCTTACCCATCTGTAATTACGAAAAAAAGATGTCTTTTGGTATTCTACCATCATCCATCCTCCTAACGTGTCATATCCATCTGAGTCTACGAAGACTGAGAATGGAATAAACCGTCACACGACCTGATCTTTCCAATACTTCAGTATTTGTGATTTTGTCTTGCCACTTAATACCAAGTATTCTTCGCAGACACCGCACATGAAAGCTGTTTAAACGGTTCTCTTGGTGTGAGTAAGTTGTCCAGGTTTCTCTGTTCATTGTTGTTGCTGCCTTACCAATCCGGATGTTGATTTCCTGATCTAGGGATAATTTGCTATTTACTACTGATCCTAGATATGTAAAATGGTTTACCATCTCTAGTTCGGCGTCGTCAATAAAGATTGATGGTACCCCATGTGCACCTTGTGACATAATATGTGTCTTCTTTTTGTTAATTGTTAAACCAAATTAAGAACAAGCATTGGAGAATGCAGATAGTAGACATTGTAATTCTTCCTCAGGGTGGGTCGTAGTTGCAGCACCATCGGCAACAATCAACTCTCTGATCAGTAGCCTCCTAATTGTTAGTCTTGACCTTCAGACTTATCATTGTAGAGACCGCCATCTTGGCGTGATTTACTGTACTCGTATATACCACTATCCTGATCACGAAAGGCATATTTTAGCAGAAGTGAAAAGTATATTCCAAAGAGGGTGAGAGCTAGTACACAACCTTGCTGAACTCCACTCTTGATTTCAAACTCTTCTGAAATTGCACCATCAAACTTCATTATACCCTTTATGCCTGTGTGGAACGATTCCATGGAATTGACATTGGCACCTTGCCGTCTTGACAGACGATAGTTTGTGCTTTAAAAAGGCATAACATTTTACATATGACGATTCCACAATGGACAGATGGGTTGGTGGGCAGCCAATCTTCTTTAGTGCTTTGAACAGACCCTCACGACTGACCAAATCAAATGCCTTTGTGAGGTCGATGAAGGCAATAAACAGTGGCTGATTCTGTTCACGGCATTTTTCTTGCATTTTTCGCAATGGGAGTATCATATCAATGATAGTTCAGTTCTGTCGAAAGCCACACTGTGATCCGGTGTAGATTTTATCTCCCAGGACTTGAAGTCTGCGCAGAACAATTCTGGAAAATACTTTCCCAACAATACACAGAAATGTGATACCCCTATTGTTGTTACTCTCACTCCGATCCCCCTTGTTCTTGTACAGTGTTATAATGCTTGAATATTTGGAATCCTGTAGGATTTGTCCTTCCCGCCAACTCTATTAGCTAGTGGATCTGTAGAGTGAGTGTGTCTTGCCCACTCCTGATTACCTCTATTGGAATCCCATCCGTACCTGGAGCCTTGCCAGATGTAAGTTCATTTATAGCACACTTAACGTCTGTTATGGTGGGAAGTGTGTCCATGTGTTCAAGAGTTGGTAGGCCTCTATGGCGTTGAGGGCATCATCCGCTAGCTTGGACTCGCTTGAGTAAAGCACCATGTAGTGCTCTACCCATCTATTCGTCTGCTGTTTCTTATCAGTGATGATTTCTCCAGTCAAGGTTTTTAGTGGTGCAATTCTTTTGATGTGATTGGACCACATGCTTTCTTTATCGTTTCATATATGCTTCTAGTGTTTCCCTTATGACTTGCATTTTGAATGTATAAACATGACTTGATCCAATAGTCATTCGCACACTGCCTGGCAGTCTTTTGCACATCCTTCATGGCTTGCTTCAGCTCACTCAGAGTGTTACGCGTTGCTCTTCCCTTGTTTCTTAAGAGAGCCATCTTCTTTTTATCAATCAGGGGCATTTTTGTTAATATACCTACTCCAAAGTCACATAGTACTTCTAATTCTTCTATTGTGATTTCATCTGGCCCAGCTGTATTTCCTTTTTACATATGTTTTACAGCGTCAGCGACTTCTTCTTTTAGAATAGGCAGACCTTCTATAGTGTTTTTTGTTGTTGTTTTGTTGCCTCAATATAAAATTCAATATCTCAGTAACCAACTGAGGGAAAATGATGAGATTTAGCATATAACCTTATAATTATGTCCACCCAACAAAAAATTTTTTGTTCTGGATATTGTACAGTAGATTTCAATGTTTGTTTATATGTGGTATATATTTTATGCACCCCCCCCCCCCGAATTCATTCCATCATTTTAAGAGTATTACCGCTTCAGCAAGACACCCCCCACCCCCCCCCCCCCCCCCCGCTGTTTTTGAATTTTGTCTGCGCGGTTTTCGCTTTTGGCAGACTGAGGGGAAAATATGGGGTAGTTCAGAGGTGTCTTCAAACTGTGGGTTCTTTCATGAAACGTGATTATATAAATAAACTAGCTGGCTCGGCCCGGCTCCTGGCGGGGATCTATCTATCTATCTATCTATCTATCTATCTATCTATCTATCTATCTATCTATCTATCTATCTATCTATCTATCTATCTATCTATCTATCTATCTATCTATCTATTTCTATCTATCTATCTATCTATCTATCTATCTATCTATCTATCTATCTATCTATCTATCTATCTATCTATATATCTATCGATCGATCTATCTATCTATCTATCTATCTATCTATCTATCTATCTATCTGTCTGTCTATCTATCTTTCTATCTATCTATCTATCTATCAATCTGCCTATCTATCTATCTATCTATCTATCTATCTATCTATCTATCTATCTATCTATCTATCTATCTATCTATCTATCTATCTATCTATCAATATATCTATCTATCTATCTATCTATCTATCAATCTATCTATCTATCTATCTATATATCTATCTATCTAATCTATCTGTCTGTCTGTCTGTCTGCCTGCTTGCCTGCCTGCTTACCGGCCGACCCACCCACCCACCGACTTACCGACCAACCGACCGACCGACCGACCGACCTACCCACCGACCCACCGACCGACCCACCGACCCACCGACCGACCCACCGACCCACCGACCGACCGACCCACTGACCGACCCACCGACCGACCGACCGAACGACCGACCCACCCAGTCAGCCAGCAAGCCAGCCAACCATCCACCCACCCACCCACCCACCTACCTTTCTGCCTGCCTACCTACCTACCTTTCTGTCTGTTTGTCTGTCTCTCTTTCTATCTGTCTGTCTGTTTGTCTGTCTGTCTGTCTGTCTGTCTGTCTGTCCGCGCTATTAAATATTGATAAAAGTTACTGGAAGAAACGTCAGGACCATGTGTTGAAAGAGGAAGAGGACTATTGGAGAAAGGATGGATTGAATTTTATGCAACCGAGAGCAATCATCAACCTACTGGAATAGTCCGACACAGATTAAGGTCTGAGCAGATCGCAGACCTTAATCTACGTACACACTTACTGGGATATTTTGCTCCAACTATTCAGACGAATTGCAGGCCCTAAACATTACAGCATCAGCATCAGCTGAAGAAACAAGAAGGAAATGAAAAATAAGGTAAGAAGTTTTTCCGAATTTTTTCGGAGACTCCCGAGGGTCGTCGCTGGAGCTACGGAGTTCGTGCTTTGTGCGTCGCTTTCCACGCGGCGGAAAGAAACTGAGCCATATGGGATATAAACCCGGTGCAATGCAGCCGACCCTGTCGATTTTAAGCTAGTTCTTTCATTGCACCCACTCCCATACGAATCCGTGTGTCATCAGAATTTGCAGGTCTCACATTACCGTAAAAATAACTTTGTTAGAGAGAAATCACTAGTTGTTCAGCAAAACATCAAAGTAATGTCGCCGCTTTCAATGATTTAAGTTGTTTTTGGACCTATCAAAGACATATTCCTTGGGTGCGGGTAAATATAAGACGGCTGGAAAAATTGCATCGTATCTATGTGTCAGGTTCTCACATTTAAGGATGAATCTGGCTCGCTTGACCTAACATATGCGAGACATACACAGTCACAGAATGATCTGACTGGACACACGGTAACACTAAGTTCAATAGTTTATTTACACTTCACATGTAACACAATCTACTTCGGCATGTTGCCGGCATGATGTGAATACAATAATACATACAGTCGATGAATCAATCCACTCACAGACTCAAACCACAGCCGCACAGTCTTCCATCTTCTCACAAGAGATACTAGCAATCGACATTCGGGCACAGCAACAATACAAGCCTCTCTCATACAACGTCTGTCCGGTCCGAATACCCAAGCCTCGTCTGCCGTTTCTCGCTCTGAGCACTCGCCCTATGGGATCGAGTCCAGCGGGAATTGCGTGCGTCACACTTGCACTCGCTTGACCCCTTGTCGGTTACTCTAACTCACCAGCGAACCTGTGGATGGGTAACTGTGGTTTGCCTGGCGCGCGTAACAACGCCGCGGCACAACAATGGAGGATTAGGACACTATGGTTTGTGTCTTTGTTATTTAAATTCACTACGGTAAAACACTGTTTTGGTATTTAGTTTAGTTTTGGCTTTGCCATCAGTAGCTGGATGACGGTCTGGTGTCACCTGGCTCATGACTGTCCCTACTGGACGAGGATGTCCTAAGACAGTTATTAACGTCGTTCACTAACTCTGAAATGTGTTTTGCCATGAAGTCTTGGGAAGATAATGTGGTGGTACCGCTGAGTGAGCAAAAAAAGACTGTTAGATTCATACAAGAGACAACATTGCAGTTATAAACATATTTCAGGCGAACGAAAGAAGAAGAAGAATTTGGTGGTTTCCCCTTGTATTCCACATCCACACCGGGGTCTTTTATCTCTACCTTTGACAGCCATTTTCGACTGTGAGTGAAAAGTTAGGAAAATAAATTGAGTGGATTAGCTTTGCCTATTACAAATGTGCGGGCTCCCTGGCCAAGGTGTCAACGACATTGTTCGTAATCCCGTATATCCACGTGGAGAATACAGCAGCTGCGAGAATCGGCAGCGATTCGCGCCGCGCTGGTAACTTACGGGGGTATGTGAGCCGTTCGTTCAGAAAGCAATGGCAAACTACTGAACGTAAAAGTTGTCTAGTACATCAACAGCAGCTAAAATATATTGGTGCTGAGTGCAAGGTCCTGTAAGGGATATGCAACCAAACACCAAATATTACCAATGTTCGTCATCATGGAAACTTTCTCCTATTTCATAGATATTTGTAATTTACGTCCCATAATAAAGGACGGTCAAAAATATAGTTAATGCTTATTCATGAATGAAATGCCATTAAAGGCAAAGAATCAATTAATGACTTGTTGCAAAGAAATAAAACATCCCATTTTACAATTTTACAAATACAAAATAAATCCAACAATTTTTTCATAAATGTTAAAGATTTCTTAAGTTATTATCTGTCGTTTATGCCAAGTTTCCTTGTTGCTAATTACTATATGTAAATTATTACATACAATGAAAATTTCTAAATATATTTATATCACATAATATATTTAATTTAAATCGAGTAATGTCCCTTGAATAACTGTTATATTGTTGTGTCCCTTTCTACTATTGTAATTATTTGTGTTCCATTCATGGTGGTCAGTCCAGAACCCGTTTAGACAGAATCGTTCACAAAAGTGGTGATTCATCAACGGACTGATAGCCTGTTGTTATGATAATTTACATATGCTGTAAGAGACCAAGGGTGTAAATATGGGAAGTAAAATTTTATGATTTTTTGCCATATGCATAATAACTATTTGTTGTTAATATATATTGTGAAATGCGATGGCCAGAGTGCGTGAGAAAACTATTTACATACATACAGAAATGAAAGGCCGGTCTCCCTAGCGTAGGTGTTAACGTCTTTCTCCGTAATCCTGTATATTTTCATAAGTAACGCAACAGTGGGAGAATCGGCAGTGGTTCGAGCCATGCTGGTAACTTACGGAGGTATGTGAGCCGGTCGGCTCAAACTACTGAGCATAATCTTGCCTAGTACATCAACAGCAGCTGAAAAATGCTGGTGTTGACTGCAACATCCTGTAAGGGATATGCAGCATAACAAATATTATTAAAAACAAAAACATACGGAAATAATACGTAACTCAGGAGAGAAGGGCTACAAAAGGGGAGTTGCCATAATTTTGGATCAAAAGAGTGCTGGGGATGGGGGAATGTTAACGGATTCTGGACAATCACAGAGTATTATTAGTGAGACCCCATGGCAAACCTCTGGATATTAACATAATACACGCAAATGCGCCAACAGCAGACAGTAAGAGGACATAAATATATTATATAATGAATTAGACATGGCCGAGGGCCAGTATAAACATTTTGAAATGACTGTCATACTGGAGCCATTGGCGTGGGTGATAGGAATGAGAGAGGTGACAGATTAACAGCATGGGCATAATTCCATGAAATGATAGGGAACACCTGGTTCAAATACCATAGTCGTTGACGATATACATGGACATGTCATGGAGATCATATTCGCAATCAAACTGATTACGCGCTGATTAGAAAGAGATCCAGAAGCGGTTTAGTAGCAGCAAACAATTCACCAGGAGCAGATGGACATTGTGACCATGTGCCAGTTATAGGAAAGTTGAGATTAAGCTTTAAAACCATCAAGAAACCCTCAAAAAGTTAGATCTAACATTACTTAAAACAGACACAGAAATTAGAGAAAGGTGCAATGTTATAGTAAAGACCAGATAAAATGCCATGGAGATAATACAGATTTTGGTGAACAATAGGATATGTTGCAGGAATCAATCCAACAGACATCAAAAGGCATCATTTCACTTACACATAGAAATGCTAAAAACAGAAATGGATGACACGCGAAATCTTACAGATGATGGGTGAAAGAAGTAAGAAAAAGCAAAATAAATACGAATATAATACAATACATAAATAAATAGTAAACATGCGAAAAATGCAAAGTGGCTAAAAAAAAAGTCTGGCTGAATCAACAGTCAGTTCATGGAGATTAGGACAAACTAGGGAAAATACTCACCTTCCATGTATCAACAAATAAATACAATAATAGGTAGAAAAACACGAACTATCACCGGATGTTTAACATCTAGGAGCGGTGCACTATTGATGGGACAAGATGATATAGTCAATAGACGGTACACAAAGCTGTTATTTAGAATAATTATGAAAAGAAAAAGAAAGAAGATTACACAAGAAAATAACTTCACAGTCTTGTGTCATGGCACGGAAAGGAGTCAACACACGATTTGGTCCATGCCTTCGGAGGTCGTAATTTGTGAAGGGACATAATCGCCAACGCCAGCCAGCAAGGCACTGAATGATGATAATTATGACACTGTGATAAAATTCCCGCCTCGGAGCAAGAAAGATAGGAGACTTCCGATAATCAGAAGTGCCTCCCGTCGCCGATATTTCGACCAATTATCTTCCTAACACTCTCTAGGGATGAGTCCCATCAGGGTCGTGACTCTGGAGATCGTTCTCCTGCAGTAAGTTTGCACTCTGTTTCCAGTTTCGAGACGTTGGAATACATTTTCCACTTATCCCACACTTGACTTTCTCAGACAGTAAAATTTTCCGGATTTTAAATAAAAGACTGTTGCCTTCTCCTTCTGTGAGAGACAAGTCAGGCCTCGCTTTGTATTCAGGGACGTGGATTAGCTTTATCGCTACAAGGTTGGCTACTAAAGTCATACCGCCAAAATGACGGGGTGGCCATGGGGAGTCCTCTTGATCCTATTCTAGTGGACATCTTCATGGCACATTTAAACGAAAAGAAATCCTCAGAATTAAAAACTTGGCCTTCTACCATCGTTATGGGGACGATATAATAATTATCACCACAGACGAGCTACAAGCAACATCGTTCCAGGCAATAATGAACCAGACGCATAAGAACACCTCTCTACCTACGGGACAGGAACACTACGATGCGTTGCCGTTCCTAGATATTTTAATGAGACCTTAGAGCAGACGGCACATTTCAAATATCAGAGTACCGCAAAGAAACGTGGACTGGCCAATACTTAAATTTCCACAGTTTCGCACCCATCCAGCCTTTTGCTAAGATCTTTCTGAAGTGGGCCATCGTGTTATCATTCATCAGGTTTACTGTCCTGTTTGCAACAAGTTTGTTTGGATGATCGTTCACAATGAAGTCTTCGACGTCTGCCCACTTGCTGCAAATTTCTTTAACCCTACCAGACCTGAGGCCCTGAACCTAACTGTTCCCTATACCTGGGCTCCTGAGCATTAAAGAGAAAAAACCAACATGATATAGAACAATATTAGTTACATGCAAACAAGTGGTTAGAATAAGATGGAACTTGGAGACACTGTAGAAAATAGGTCTACTTTACATCTAGCGCCAATATTCCACCTGTGTATGCCAATCAACCCAGCAGGATGAGCCTTGTTTCACACAGAGGTACTTCTTGCAAAGTGAGCACCAGATGTTGCTCTTCACCTTCTTGCATGGATTGTCTTTGTAAGACACTCCGGGATTTTGCTTGTTATACCTGGAGTGCTTTTCCATGGACACAACACAGATATGATTAGATGATGTCCCAGGGGGAATCTCTGGAAAATGATTGCCAGGGGTCATCCGTTGAGGGCAGGGTTCCTTGGCAGTTGAAACGATCATGACTCCTCATCATCGGACGAATTTAATGTCTTTAGCTGTTCATTCTGAAGATCCACAAGCTCATCTGTAGTACTGTTTGTACTGTACGCGATCGTTTGTCTCCAACGTTACACCCTTCTCTCTCTCTCTCTCTCTCTCTCTCTCTCTCTCTCTCTCTCTCTCTCTCTCTCTCTCTCTCTCTCTCTCTCTCTCTCTCTCTCTCTCTCTCTCTCTCTCTCTCTCTCTCTCTCTCACCTTCGTTCGTAACCCGAGGCACTGTTAGTTACCTGAGACAATAAATTTTCGAAGTTGATTATAACCTGAATTGTTCGTGACCTGAGGCGTTCGTAACTCGAGGTACACCTGTATTGTGATATGCGATGGTCAGGTGCGTGACAAAACTATTTAGATACATACAGAATTATACTTTACTCGCGAGGGAAGAACTACAAAAGGGGAGTTGGTATAATGTTGTATCGAATGAGTGCTAGGAGGGTTAAAGTATTCTGGACAATCTCAGACAGAGTATTATTAGTGAAACTCCTTGGCAAACCTCTGGAAATTAAACTAATACACGCATATGCGCCAACAGCAGACAGTAAGAGGACATAAATATATTTTATGATGAATTAGACATGGCCATGAGCCAGTGTAAACATTTTGAAATGACTGTCATACTGGTGGCAATGACGTAGGTGATACAAATGACAGGGGTGACTGATTAACAGCATGGGCAGAATGCAATAAAATGATAAGTAACGCCTGGTTCAAACACCATAGTCGATGATTATATACGTGGACATGATCTGGAGATAATATTCCAGTATTCGCAATCAAATTGACTACGTGTTGATTAGAAAGAGATTCAGAAGCACTTTAGTAGCAGCAACAACTTCACCAGGAGCAGATGGACATAGTGACCATGTGCCAGTTATAGGAAAGATGAGGTTAAGATTAAAAACCATACAGAAAACCCCACAGAAGTTAGATCTAACATTACTTAAAACAGACAAAGAAATTAGAGACAGGTACAATGTTACTGTAAAGAAACGATATAATGCCATGGAGATAATACAGATTTTGGTGAGCAATAGGACATGTTGCGGGAATCAATCCAAACGACATCAAAAGTAATCATTTCACTTACATATAGAATTGCAAAAAAAAATGGATGACATATAAAATCTTACTGTTGATGGATGAAAGATGTAAGAAAAAGCAAGATAAATAAGAATATAATACAATACATAAACAAACAGTAAACATGCAAAAGCTGCAAAGCGGCTAAAAGAGTCTGGCTGAATCAATAAGGTTTAGCATAGCCTACGAGGGGTAACATTGTAATATTCTGTTATGATAATTTGGCGTGTCCAGCGTGTGCCGCGTGGTTACACACCCGCTTCACACGCCAGTGATCCGGGGCGTGTTTCCGGATCCGGTCAGGGATATGCACTACTGACGAGCTCAAACGAGAGTGAAACTCGAGTATAGTGCTTCCATATTGACGTGGATAGGCCTTAGGTTCATACCAGAATACGATCAGCGTTGCCAGTAGTGGGTTGTGCTCAATATTTGAATCAATAGTGCATGGAGATTAGGTCGAATAAGGGAAGAGACTCTCATTAACATTCCATGTATCGACAAATAAATACAATAATAGGTAGAAAAACACGAACTATCACTGAATGTGTAAAATCAAGGAGCGGTGCAATATTGATGGGACAAGATGATATATTCAAAAGATGGTACACAAAGCTGTTACTGGGAATCATTATGAAAAGAATAAGAAAGAAGATTACACCAGGGAAATAAAACTTCAAGTCTTGTGTCATGGCACAGTAGCGGAGAAGTGCGTGGGCATTTACAGCCCGTTCAGCGGGCCGAACCGTTCAAGAATCCAGTGGTGCCCACTCTATGGCCACGAGCAGCATGACGATGGAGGTGATGGCAGTTACACAGGCTTTCATATGTCTGGAATCACAGCATTATACCAACGTGTGTGTACTAAGTGATTCAATGAGCATGATTTAGAAGGTCGAAGCTGGATCTGTACGTAGACAGTGGACTGAGTCGCTGCGGAAGTCTGTTGTCCGTAAAGTCACCTTCATCTTCGTCCCGGGACATGCAGGAGTCGAGGGAAATGAACGAGCTGATAAACTGGCTGGCTCTGCACCCCCTGTAGATGGTCAGACCATGGATCGTGCCGATTTATTAACGTCCTCAAAGATATGGCGAGAAGAGAGGCCTTTGGCGTCAGTGAATCCACATCGCTGTCCAGGATGAAAGACTTGGGAGTAAGAATCGGCACGGCCAGACGCGAGAGGTACATCGGGAAAACATACCGCCTCGTCAACCAACACAGAACTGGCACTATTAGCCACCGGACGCTGATGCATATGCTGGTGGGGGGGGGGGGGAGGATCTGAGCACCTATGCACATGTCCGGAGTGCAATGAAGATACCCCAAATGATAACTGATAACTGACTGATAACTGATAACATAACTACAACCCATGGCGGGTACCAAGGGTGGAATTACACCTCTCCATAGCATAAAGTCTGGGCTGAAATGTAGAGATCACGTGTTGCCTATGCAGCATGATCCCTCTCTCGGCCTGTCTAGTTTACTCCAGAGGAAATTTAACAACAATACATTTGGAATAAGACCAGCTGCAGAAGTTGCTGGATTAACAAAGCAATGTTTTAACTGTCCGCCTGTCAGACCTTCGATCCTAGACAAGTTGCCGATCAAAGCTTAGGGCCAGGTCTGCCCTGCCATGACATTTAGTCTTTAGGTTGCATTTCCTCACACCAGGATAAGGCTTGTACCCTCTCAAATGCGCTACTCCGCCGTTGACACAATGTTGGGTTGTCGGGTTCGGTAAGTGCCGCCCAACATTCATTGCTAACAGAAAGCAGGTAGTACTGTCTACTGTCATACGGTGGCTCAATCATATCTTGTAGTACCGTCTACTGTCATACGGTAGCTCAGTCATATCTGGTAGTACCGTCTACTGTCATACGGTAGCTCAGTCATATCTGGTAGTACCGTCTACTGTCATACGGTAGCTCAGTCATATCTGGTAGTACCGTCTACTGTCATACGGTAGCTCAGTCATATCTGGTAGTACCGTCTACTGTCATACGGTAGCTCAGTCATATCTGGTAGTACCGTCTACTGTCATACGGTAGCTCAGTCATATCTGGTAGTACCGTCTACTGTCATACGGTAGCTCAGTCATATCTGGTAGTACCGTCTACTGTCATACGGTAGCTCAGTCATATCTGGTAGTACCGTCTACTGTCATACGGTAGCTCAGTCATATCTGGTAGTACCGTCTACTGTCATACGGTAGCTCAGTCATATCTGGTAGTACCGTCTACTGTCATACGGTAGCTCAGTCATATCTGGTAGTACCGTCTACTGTCATACGGTAGCTCAGTCATATCTGGTAGTACCGTCTACTGTCATACGGTAGCTCAGTCATATCTGGTAGTACCGTCTACTGTCATACGGTAGCTCAGTCATATCTGGTAGTACCGTCTACTGTCATACGGTAGCTCAGTCATATCTGGTAGTACCGTCTACTGTCATACGGTAGCTCAGTCATATCTGGTAGTACCGTCTACTGTCATACGGTAGCTCAGTCATATCTGGTAGTACCGTCTACTGTCATACGGTAGCTCAGTCATATCTGGTAGTACCGTCTACTGTCATACGGTAGCTCAGTCATATCTGGTAGTACCGTCTACTGTCATACGGTAGCTCAGTCATATCTGGTAGTACCGTCTACTGTCATACGGTAGCTCAGTCATATCTGGCTAAGAACTGACAGGTACCTTGGATGACTTTTGTTTTCAATCTTCTGCTTATATTCCTGTTCCCGTGTGTTTTTAGTTTTATTCCCATAAAAGTAGAGAATCCTTCTAATCAGTCAGTCAGTCAGTCAGTCTGTCAGTCAGTCAGTCAGTCAGTTAGTTAGTCGAGGTTTCAACTTCGCGGCAACGGGTCGTCCCCATTATGCTCCGTTCCTGTGCCAGTGAATATCACATAGAATGCTCCACACTGTCCAATGTGAAAATTGGAACCGAAAGGAGTCTCGGCAATCCAACAGCCCTCACAGGTACATTGTGCATAATGCCGCCGCCAGAATGCCAACACAAAAGTCCTCCATGAAAACCACAGTTCATCGCCGATGGAATCGGCAGTCACCAGAAAGACCTCATTGACCCGGGTTTTCTCACATGGCTCTGTCTCTATCCGCAGGGTGATCCGTCGAAAGCGTCGCATTAAGCACGAGCTCCGTAGCTCCAGCGCCGACTATCAGGTGTTTCCTGAAAAAAGCACTCGTGAACCGAAAAGGCAAATCAGTCAATTCAGCAACAGCCGGTAGCCATTGTTCCGAACAGGCAGGTCACTGTACAAACAAAAGCGGACATCTAAAAGCATTCCACGTGAATATCACAGCTCACAGAGTCGCACCACGCACTCACTCAGTAGCAGGGAGACGGAACCATATACTACCAGTCCAACATGAGGTAAATGAGAAATACAAACCGCAGCCACAATGATAAATACTCCAGAGGCCGTAGCGGTTCAATGCCTAACCGCCATGCTGGGGCAGGAAATGAGAGAATGCTTCTCCACGCTTGTAAGCGTATTTTGTATATGGTGCTATTCGGTGTCAGTTGCATGTCCGTTATAGGAGGTCGTAATCAGTCCCATCATTTTTTCGCTGTTTGTGATTTACTAAACACTTATTACATACAGCAGTTTGCCATTAGTTCTGAACAACCCACACCTCAAACCCTTGACATCAACGCAAGACGGTCTGCTTCCAAATCTCCCGTAGCTGATGTTGGGGAATTGTGAAATAAGTTCACTGTCTCTAAGCCACAGTGCCGGTTGTTTCTGCACATACTTAACTTGTATTAACTGATTCGGGGCCAAGGGATAATATATCACCTCATGTAACCTCCACTTTGGACAGAAGGACGGTATATCGCCATACTCTGGTAATTGTGTCATTTGTGTTGTTTCGTGGTATCTTCCGCAATTTTAATGCTCAGTGAACGGAAATTTCCATTATAATACTTGTACATTTGATCGTGTACTATGTAGGGAAGCTACTTTTCATTTGGAACTGAGTCAGCTAAATGTCTTTTTTTAAATAGTCTTAAAAGTCGAGGGGATCGACTTCATTGCACCGGGTTTTATCCCATATGGCTCAGTCTCATTACTGAAGGGCGGCCTGCCGAAAGCGTCGCACAAAGCACAAACTCCGTAGCTCCAGCGACGACCCTCAATGAGTTTCCGAGAAAATGCACTTGTGAATCGAAAGTCGTAGCCCGGAATTGAACCCACAACCTTTGGAGTGCGAGGCAGACGACTTGAGCACTTCACCACAGAGACTCCTTAATCAGTTAAAGATGTTGCTAAGTATTCCTATTATTGGTAATATTTGTATTTATTTACACCAGTGTTTCCCAACCTTTTTTGTGCTATGACCCACCTAAGCCTTTCTAAAATGCTTATGCCCCCCCCCCCCCCCCCCCCCCACACACACATAATTTTTTATATTCAAAAATTGAAATGTTCACTAAAGAAACTTGAATGATAGGTTTTAGGAAGAAATCACTATGAAATTATTGAGCAAACACAGTAAGTAAATATTCAAAACAAATAATGGAGAACTGAAATTCAAGTGCAAAATAATTTTAATGAAAGATTTTTCTATATTATTTTAATTATTGGTAATTATTCATTATTTAAATTTAGTGAGATCCTTGCTTGATGCTTGCTGCAAAGAGATTTTATGTCAGGTTCCAATTTAGTTAACTTCAGTCTCAAGTCTCCCCGTTTTGTTATATCCAGCCGATTTTTTTTTTTTAATAGCAGCAAATCATTTATGACACTAAATCTGCTCCATCTAAATATGAAGACTGGAAACAGTAACAATAGTTCTCTTGCACATTTGGTTGCATTTGGATATTTTATTTCGGATGCCTCACAAAGCCATGCCTTCGCACCTTTTATATTAAATGAAGTTTTAATTGACTCATCACTTTGCATTTCTGCGAATTCTTCTTGATACTGCATATTTGAAATATCAGACAAATTCACTAACATTGGCCGCATCATCCAAGTTGGGAAATCAATGTGCTTCAAATCAGTAAATCTTTCTTTTAAATCAGCCGATAAAATTTTCAGATGATAGACAATAACATATATAGCGGTATCAGTCGCTTCACATTTGTGGAGGCAATGAAACTATTCAAAATTTTTATTTTATAATAAATATGTGTCTGACATAATTCAGTAAAGGTAATGAAACCAAATATCTTCGCTTTTGCATCAACAAGAGTTTCATTTGTTCCTTGAAGTTGTTTATTTAATATATTTAGTTTTTTTTTCAAAGATATCGGCTGAAAAACTCACAAATGCCTTACCATTGACCGTTAACAGATGTTTCATTTCAGGTTTGTTGCTTAAAAAGTCACTAAGAGTATCAAATAGTTCCATAAATATTTTCAAGCAGTTCCCTTTCGAGAGCCATCTTAAGTCATGTGTGAAAGTATAAGTCTCACATGGTCTTCATTTTGTTCTTCACAAAATAATTTGAAGAGACGTTCACATTTGGCACTAGCTTTAACAGAATTGATGCACTTTATAACTAAATTTAGTACTTCATTTTGAACAGGCGAAATGTTTTAGCTACCAGGTTATCCCTGTGAATAACAAAATGCACAAGAAGCAATCCTGGATTCTGATCTTTCATCTATTTTAAGCTAACATTTTTCTTCCCCATCATATTAGGAGCACAGTCTGTAGCACAAGATGTTATATTTTTCATTGGTATATTATTGACAGCAAAGTAATTTTTTAGCTTACTATATATATCTTTGGAGGTAGTGGTGCTTTCTAATAATTTACATAACACCATTTCTTCAGCAAAATCACCTTTATCAATATATCTTACGTAAGTTATAAGTACGGCCTCATATTCTCTCAGAGTTGATTCATCCATTTGCACGAAGAATTTTGTTTTCAGCTTTTCAACAAGTTGTATTTCAATATCCTCACTCATTTCGTCTATTCTTCTGCTAACAGTATTGTTACTTAATGGCTTAGCTTTAACGTCTTTGTTATCTTTTTCCAGAACCGTTTAAAAAATGCTCATATTGATGGTTTGATTAAATTCTCCCATATAATATGACTTTTCCCAGATTTAGCGATGAGTAATGAAATTTGATAACTAGCCTTAAGAGTGTGATTGATAGTTGCATTATTAGCAGTAAATCGAGACTTTAATGTTACTCTTTTTTCAAAATGTTTCTTTAAAATTTGAAAGTAATTAACATCTTAATTAATATGAGCATTAGATTTCGCCTTCAAATGTGCCTCAAGATGACCTCGTTTCATTGATTCGTTGGTCAAGAATTGTTGGCATACAAGACACAAAGGTGACCGTTCGTCGTGGACAGCAGGTATGAAACCAAATTTTAAATATTCCTCCGAATACTGACACATTTTTTTCTTGCTTGCACCATTCATTTCACTATGGGCTGAAATAAATAAATATAGGATCAATTAAAAACTTTAAAACAAAAAATAATATGAACTGTAGTAAACGTGGATTAAAATTGCATATTTAAATATGTATAGCACAATTATCCCACCGCAAAACAAAACAAAAAAAAACATAATTTTTCATTTGACAAATTTGTCTG
Source organism: Cepaea nemoralis (assembly GCA_014155875.1). Taxonomy (NCBI): domain Eukaryota; kingdom Metazoa; phylum Mollusca; class Gastropoda; order Stylommatophora; family Helicidae; genus Cepaea; species Cepaea nemoralis. Next base: position 28,079 of record JACEFZ010022679.1, on the reverse strand, counting down.
GAAAATTATGCTTCTAAAACTGAAATTAATAGAAATTACCAATTGAATTTACATACCATTTATATATCACTTATATTTATACAGTGTATATATATTTTTTTAAACAACGAGACTTTTACAACAATGTAACAGACACTTTTTTTCAAATTAAGACCAACGGTGAATGCTGAGCGTTACTGCAAAACACTGCAGAAACTGAGATCCCGGCACTAAGCATTGTGCCCTATTCAGAACAAATAGCGCAAAATGCTTAGTACCGGCCCAGTATAACCAGTAGTTCACCTCTAACGTCTAACAATGAAATCATGGCTACTAACATGTCGGACAGAAGTTACTTATACTGTATGTTTACCAACTCGAGTAAGCTGGACACAGACTTCCGAGCACCCAGCAGCAAAAGAAAGTGCGACAACTGCCTGGGCAAGCATGGAGCAAGATACTTGAGCTGTCCGTACCTCCAAAGACACAGAGACGTTTTAAAGCTCGCCATTAACACAAAGACGCCATACAAAGAAGCAAGCCGGAGGTGCGAGACGGCCACGTGTATATCCCAAGCTGAAAGAAATCAACTGCAGAACCAGATAGACCAGCTAAAGAAGCAAGTCAAGGCAATACTGACGCCAGCACCAACCAGCGAGAATGAGAAGCTGCTGGCCGACATGAAAGAGATCCAGCACAACATCAAGCAAGAGATAAAACGCATGGCTAAGGTGAAGAAGGAAATGAGGAAATCCCACAAATGATCAAGACCTAAAGAGAACTACTGAACGCGGAAGGACGCAGCACCAATCCAAACCAACAGATGAGATGAAGCAAGATGAAGCACCACAAAAAAACATCGAAAACTTGATTAACTATGAGTTTGGAACATTTAACCATTCCATTTAGGAGATAGAAGAACATTTAGCTGTAGCTAGTGACTGCATATATTTCTATATATTGTATCATTATGCTTTTGATAAATAATATGTACGAATTTTGTTTTCACAACATGTATTATTCCATGTTGAGCATAAAGCTCTGTTCACAGAATGACCCGCACTCCAACCTTGATTCCTTATTATAGATTCTTTTTTGTAATAGGATCTTGGGTGATTTCTTGGTGAATGCTTCTGTGATAACAATGTATGCTTCTGCTCACACAGTGACTATTCTGTGGCTAACAGTGTATGTTCTGTTCACACATTATATGTTCACGTGCATACATCACATGAGTATAGACTGATGGAGACCCCATGAGGGAGTAAAAACTCACACTAGTTTATTTATATTATAGAGGATGCAATCTTCATTATGGTTAGTGGTAAACTTCCGTGGCCTCCAGGCCTTCCAAAGGAGCCTATCTAAATTTTGTGTAGGAAACTTGCTATATCTATAGTTGCCCTCACGTTGGGGAAAACGAGCCCATTTCAAGGCTTCCTGCAGAAGGCTACAAAGGATTTGAACCCATCCCTACCGGGATACCCTTATCAACATCCTAGTCTAAATAATTTCCACCTCACACCAGGCGTGTTGTCTAAGGGACACCATGAGCGTGTTAAGAAGATCGAGATGGGCTGGGCCAGAAGGCAATGGCTGGGTACACAGGTTTTCATAGATATTTGTAATTTGCGTCCCATAGTAAAGGACGGTCAAAAATAGTTTACTTCATAGAAGCCTACTGCCATTGAAAGGATAAAATACATTAAATGGTTTATTGCAAAGAAATAGAAAAGTCCGCTATATAATTTTACGTATATAAATTAAAGCCAGACATTTTTCATAAACATTAAAGATTTCTTAAGTTATCATCCGATATTTATGTTGAAAGATATTTTCTCTATTTAATATAAACGTTTTGTCACAGAAATGATAACTACTAAATTAATTTAAATCACATAATACATTTTTAATAGTTCAAGTAATATCCCTTGAATAACTGTTATATTGTTATGTCCCTTTCAACTATTGTATTTAGTTGTGTTCCATTCATTGCTGGTCAGTCCACAAGCCGTTTAGCAGAATTGTTTATAAAAGTGGTGATTAATCAACGCATTGCTAGCTTGTTGTTATGATAATTTACATATGCTGTAAGAGACCAAGGATGTAAATATGGGAAGTAAAATTTTATGATTTCTTGCCACATGCATAATAACAATTTGTTGTTAATATATATTGTGAAATACCATGGTCAGGAGCGTGAGAAAACTATTTAGATACATACAGAAATAATACTTACTCAGGAGGGAAGGACTACAAAAGGGAGTTGGCATGATTTTGGATCAAATGAGTGCTAGGAGGGTTAAAGGATTCTTGACAATCTCAGACAGTGTATTATTAGTGAAACTCCATGGCAAAACTCTGGATATTAACATAATATACGCATACTGCACCAACAGCAGACAGTAAGGGAGACATAAATATATTATATAATGAATTAGACATGGCCGTGGGCCTGTGTAAACATTTTGAAATGACTGTCACACTGGTGGAAATGGCCTAGGTGACAGGAGTGAGAGGTGACAGATTAACAGCAGGGGCAGAATACCATGAAATAATATGTAACACCTGGTTCAAACACCATAGTCGATGATTATATAGTTCGGCATGCCTTGGAAAGAATATTCGCAATTGAATTGATTACCTGCTGATTATAAAGAGATTCAGAAGCAGTTTAGTAGCAGCAACAACTTCAACAGGAACAGATGGACATAGTGACCATGTGCTAGTTATGGGAATGTTGAGGTTAAGATTTAAAATCATACAGAAAACCTCAAAGAAGTTACATCTAACATTATTTAAAACATACCAAGAAATTAGAGACAGGTACAAAGTTACCGTAAAGAACAGTTATAATGCCATGGAGATAATACAGATTTTGGTGAACAATAGGACATGTTGCAGGAATCAGTCCAATAGACATTTAAAAAATAGGTTCACTTACACTTAGAATTGTTAAAAATAGAAATGGATGACACGTGAAATGTTGTGGATGGTGGATGAAAGAAGTAAGAAAGAGCAAGATAAATACGAATACAATACAATACATAAAGAAATAGTAAACATGCAAAAAATGCAAAGTGGCTAAAAGAGTCTGGATGAATTAACAGTGCATCGATATTAGGACAAACTAGGGAAATTACTCACATTCCATGCATCATAAGTAGAAAAAACACGAACTAGGAAATTCGAGGAGCTGTGCAATATTGACGGGACAAGATGATATAGTCAACAAATGGTACACAAAACTGTTACTGAGAATAATTATGACAAGAATAAGAAAGAAGATTACACCAGAAACACACTTCACAATCTTGCGTCATGGCACGGAAGGGAGTCTACATACGATTTGGTCCATGCCTTCGGAGGTCGCAATTTGTGAAGGGGCATGATCGCCCACGCCAGCCAGCAAGGCACTGGTTGATGATAATGATGTCATTGTGATAAAATTCCCGCCTCGGAGCAAGAAAGACCGGAAACATCCGATAACCAGAAATGCCTCCCTTTGCCGAATATTTCGACCAATTATCTTCCTAACACTCTCTAGGGATGGGACCCATCCGCGTCATGATTCTGGACGTCTTTCTCTTGCGGTAAGTTTGCACTCTGCTTCCAGTTACGAGACGTTGGAATAGATTTTCCACTTACCCACCCATGACTTTCTGAGACAGTAAAGGTTTCCGGACTTTAGATAAGAGACTGTTGACTTCTGCTTCTGTGAGAGACAAGTCAGGCCTCGCCTTGTATTCAGGGACGAGGATTAATCTTTATCGCTACGAGGTTGGTTACTAAAGTCATCTCTCCAAAATGACGGGGTGGCCATGAGGAGTCTTCTTGATCCTATTCTAGCGGACATCTTCGTGGCACATTTAGAAGAAAGGAGATCCTCAGACAATAAAACTTGGTCTTCTAGCGTCGTTATGTGGACGATATAATAATCGTCACCACAGACGAGCTACAATCAACATCGTTCCAGGCCATAATGAACCAGACGCATAAGAACATATCTCTGCCTATGGGACACGAACACTACGTAGTGATGTCGTTCCTAGTCTAGTCTAGTCTATTCTAGTCTAGTCGATGGATCCACATCACGGCACACGGGTGCAACCCATAAGTGCTCCGTTTTCCCCCTAACTCACATGTGAGTCTGGAGAAACTCCGCTCAGTGCACGAACTCCGTAGCACCGGCGAGGATCCTGAAAATACTTTGGGTAGATTGTTAACTCGAAATTTTGCGCAGCGCCGTTAGGCTACTCTTTTTCGATTTCCAACTGCCAAGGGATTGTTTACGTGCGCAACACACGGGCGTCCGATCTCACTACCCAGAGACCAAGGGACATTTTAGTACTAGAAGTCCACGTGAAAAAATCCCGGTATCGCCGGACACCATACCTCGAGAGATATTTTAATGAGACGTAAGAGCAGACTGGAGAATTCAAAGATCAGAGTACCACATAAAAACGTGGATTGGCCAATACTTAAATTTCCACAGTTTGGCACCCATATAACCTTTGGCTAAGATCAAGTGTAGATTTATCTGCGCTTGGTCTGGCTAAAGTAAAGAGACGGTCACCAACTACCTAACTTAACTCACCGTCCACTCACACTGGCAGTGAGCCTTGGTGGAGCACTGTGGGACAAAAGTCACATTGTGTGACTAAACGGCTGACAACAAAACCAGGGGAACGAGAGGGTATTCAGAGTGTTGGTCTATCCTCTGGGGGAACCTCCAGCTCTTTAAGAATATAAAGAGTTAACAGGACATACGTCAATGGAGTAGTACACACTACAACCCGCAAGACAGGAACAGTAAGGGTTAACAATAGAACAAAGACAGTTAGTAACACTCAAAGAGCTCAACGGTTCCCGGGAAATGTAGGGGCCAGTGGTAACAACCTTAGCGAAAAGGTAGCGAGACTTGTCATTCGGGGCGCGGACATCGTAAGGAACAGACACACAGAGAGACGTCTTCGTTTGTGTTCACACCATTTCTTATGCTGAGTGCATATCTATATGAAGGTTCTAGCATAATTTCATGAAATAATTTATATGTTTCATTTGTTAGTGTTGTACATTTTCTGTTGATTTATGAAATTACTTTGTTGATGGGGGAAAGATTCGAATTTTTCCTCTGATATGAAAAGGCAAATGCACTCATAATGATGATGATGGAGGGCATTTGAGAACCAAGGCTAACTCCAGAAGAATGAAGGCGGGTCTTGCATTACACGCATAGGATGAGTGGATGTTATAATGATGACTGTATCTCAACCTGCATTTGTCGCAACATACCTTGTCTTAACATGCATCCATCTCAATATACTTCTGACTTACCATGAAGATGTCACAACATGCATCTGTCTCAATATACATCTGTCACAACACGCCTTTGTCTCAACCTGTCTTCATCACAACATGCCTGCCTTCATCCCAACAGAACTTTGCCACAATATGATGACATTTTCTCAACTTCCGTTAATTACAACCTGATGACTTTGTCACAACATGACAATTTGGTCTTATCTGTATGACCTTATCTTGTCTTACTGACTTTGCTTCATCAATAACTGATCACATCATAACATTACAGCATCGATGAAGAACAATTGTTTATCCCTAAACAGGTCAGATGTTGGAATAAATTCCATCTAGAGACAAGAGGGTAGTGATCTCACCTTTGAGTGAAACCATTCTCCTTCCTCCTCCAATTTTCTTTTCCCCCTTTACATGTTTCATGTTTTATGACATATGATTTTTGTCAAATGCTTATGTAGTTTGCATTTTGTTTGTACTGTAGATGGGTGTGTAAAGTTGGGCTTACCAAAATGATTGCTGTTCATTCAATCCTGGTGATACAGAATTACTTGCTGAGAGAGGTAGCGGTATTATGACTCTGTCCATTTCTTACCAGATCAATTATTATTCAAGCGTTTACCATGCATCCCTCACCATCCCCATCCTCCAAGGTATTATAATCCTTCTTCTTCTTCTTCTTCTTCTTCAGCGTTCCGAGCCATTGAGGTTCTTTGCTGCAGATACAATCCGTCTCCATTCGTCTCTCTAGTTGACCTTCTCTTGCCAGTCGTTGATTCCAAGTGCTTGTAGGTCTGTATATATATTATCTCTCCACCGTCTTCTTGGTCTACCTCGGGGTCTACGGTCATTTATTTCTTGAGTGTAAGCGAGTTTTATTTCCCTATTGTCTTCCATTCTTTCTATATGCCCCAGCCATTGTAGTCTATTAGCCTTCATGATACCAGTGATTAGCGGGGACTTAAACAGATCATAAATGTCTTTGTTACTTCTTCTTTTCCACTCTCCACTTTGTGTGTCCCTAATGGGTCCAAAGATGAGTCTTAAAACTTTGTTCTCAAAGGTTCGTAACACGGCTTCGTCTCCTTTCGTTGTACTCCAGTTTTCAGAGCCATACAGCACAACTGGTGTTTTGTATATTGTGATTTTGGTGTTACGATATAGCGCATTTGATTTTAGTAGATGTTGTAGTGCATAGTATATCTTATTTCCAGAATTGATTCTAGTTTGTATTTCTTCCCTTATTATGTTGGAGCAGTTGAAGATTGTACCCAGGTATTTGTATGTTTCCGTTCTTTTAATGGTCATATTATCTTCCTTGAAATTACCACATATTGTGTCTTATCTTGGTTGATAACCAGCCCCATCTGTTGGGACTTTTCCTTTAAGTGAGTCAATATTTCCAATGTCTTTTGTTCACTTTGCCCTATAATATCTATATCATCTGCATAACCAAGCAGCTTGGATGTTCCTCCAATATCACATTCCTCTTTTATCTTATAGACCCATTTCTTTACTATCATCACTATCTAAACCACTAGAAAAACACATCCATAAGGTAACATTACAGTATTTAGCTTATAGTTGACAGACAATCAGGATTTCGACCAAAATATTCTTGCCATACGGCCCTAACAAACATGACAGAAAATTGGCACTAGAATATAAATAACAACAATCTTTGTGGAGCTGTGTTTATCGATTTCAGAAAAGCATGTGATATGATAGACCATGTTATTTTAACTAAAAAACTAGAGACAATGAAAATTGGCCCTAATGTTGTGACGCTAATAACATCTTTTCTGTCAAACAGAAAGCAAGTAGTATCATACAATAAATCTCTGTCCCAAACCATTACCTTCAATACTGGAGTACCGCAAGGCTCTATTCTTGGCCCTCTATTATTCACCATATATATTAATGTATTATATATATATAATAATGTATAATATGTATATATATATATATATATATATATATATATATATATATATATATATATATATATATATATATATATATAATATAATATAATATAATAATATATATATAAAATATATTAATATATTATTAAAATATTAATAACCTTTGCATCTTTCGTCGTCCTGCGATCTATTTGCAGATGACTGTACAGTGTACACAAACGCTGAAAGCAGTAATTTGCTGGAGTCGTCTTTCCAACAAGAATTAAATAATGTAGTTAGGTGGAGCTATTCAAACCGTATGCAAATTAACATCACTAAAACAAAAGCAATGTTATTAACAACCAGACAAAGACTTCAAACTCTAAGCTCACATACATCACTTCAACTTCACATCGATAACATGCCAGTAGAAAGTGTAATTGAGCACAAAACATTAGGCCTCATCATTGATATAAACCTAACCTTTAATCCTCACGTTCAAGCGCTCACTAAACAAACAGCGAAAAAAGTCTACCAACTCGCCAAAATTAAAAATTTCCTTGATAATGACACAAGGAAAATATTCTATACGTCTCACATACAGACACATTTTGACTACTGCTCTACAATCTGGGACGGTTGTTCCAATTCAAGCACCAAGCGACTTTACTCACTCCAGAAACGGGCCATGAGTTTTATTTATAGCAAACATTGAACTGACAATCCTAGCCTGCATAAACGCCTTCAGTTACTAGTAGGCCTCTTTCAGTCCTGAAGGACTATAGAGTTGTGCCGCTTGGGAGGTGCCTGGCAGCACCGCTGGTGACTGTATAGTCCAATGCGAGAGTGACAATCCCTGTCACAGTTTCCGCATCTGTAACACGAGGCAAGTCCCGCAGTAAGTGACTGCGCTTTGAGCCTGTGCCGCCTATCCTCAGTTTGTTGGATCAGATTGCGCTCAAAGAGCACCAGTCCGTTTCGTACATCTCTTCTCCAGGAGCGTCTGTCTGTTGCAACTCTCTCCCACGTGTCTGGATCTATTCCAATGGTTTTCATATCTTGTTTACACACATCCCTATATCGCATTTGGGGTCTTCCGGTTGGCCTCTTTCCTGTGGCTAGTTCTCCATAAAGGAGATCTTTGGGAATACATTCATCCTCCATTCGAGATACGTGGCCCAGCCACCGGAGGCGTCTCTGCTTGAGGAGGGTGTGCACTGTGGTAATATCTGCTCGTTCAAGCACCTGTTTGTTTGTTATGTGGTCCTTTCCATGTTATGCCCAGGATACGTCTCAGACATCTCATGTGGAAGGAATTCAACTTCCTTTCCTGTCTTGAGTACAAGGTCCAGGATTCAGACCCATAGAGTAGTGTGCTAACAACACAAGCTTTATATACTTGAGCTTTTGTACTCTCTGTTAGTCTATTATTCTCCCAAACTCTTTTAGCTAGCCTGGAAAATGTTGTGGCTGCCTTTCCAATGCGTCTGTGGATTTATGTCTCTAATGAAAGATTATCTGATATTGTCGACCCCAAGTACACAAAATCGTGGACGACCTTCAATTCGTAATTAGCAATTTTGATTGACAGGGGCGCACCAGCGTCTTGTTCCATCACATGTGTTTTATTTAGGCTAATGGTGAGCCCAAAGTCTTTGCAGGCGGCTGCAAAACGATCTATGAGCCTTTGGAGATCTTCCGCTGTATGAGTAGTCAGTGCTGCATTATCTGCAAAAAGTAGTTCTCTTACACATCTTGATCTTATTTGGTCTTTGCCTTGAGTCTTGATGGGTTAAAACGTTTGCCATCAGTATATGCCTTCAGTGGCAGTCCCAAATGCTTGCCTTAAGAGAACAGCGAAGAAGATACCAAAGAGTGTAGGAGCAAGCACGCAGCCCTGCTTTACTCCGCTGCTGATGCTGAATGACTGGGATGTTGAGCCGTCAAATAAAATGGTCCTCTGCATGTTTTCGTGGAATGATTTCACGAGACTAAGAAGGGTGGGTGGACATCCAATCTTTTCAAGGACCTTAAAAAGGCCGCTTCTGCTCACGAAGTCAAATGCCTTTGTGAGGTCGATGAAGGCAATATATAATGGCTTCCTCTATTCTCTGCACTTCTCTTGGAGCTGCCGGAGTGAGAAAATCATATCGATGGTGGACCTGTTGGGTCTAAATCCGCACTGCGATTCGGGGTAGATTCTTTCAGCAAGAATGTGTAATCTTTTAAGGATTACTCTGGCAAAAATCTTGCCTGTAATGCTGAGTAGGGAAATGCCGCGATAGTTGTTGCAGTCGCTTCTGTCGCCTTTGTTTTTATAAAGGGTAACGATGTTTGCGTCTTTCCTATCTTGTGGTATTGATTTTTCTCTCCAGCAGAGCTGAAATATTGCATACAGTTCTGGGATGATTGTTTCTTTGCTACATTTTAAAATTTCAGGTGGAATACTATCTTTTCCAGGTGCCTTGCCGGATTTGAGAGAGTCTAGTGCTTCGCTGATTTCTGTGAGACAAGGTTCGTTATCCAGGGCATGCATGGCAGACTGTTGATCGATGGCTTCCAGAGCTTCTTCGCTGACAGTGTTAACCACTGAGTATAGCTCTGAGTAGTGTTCTACCCAGCGATCCATTTGTTTCGCTCGATCTTTTATGATTACCCCCTCAGTTGATCGTAAAGTGGCCATCTTATTTTTTGATGGACCGACAGCTTGCTTGATGCCCTCGTACGTTCCTCTTATATTTCCAGTGTCTGCACAAGTTTGAATTTGAGCAGAGAGCTGTAGCCAGTACCTGTTCGCACATCTTCTTGCCATCTGTTGTACTCTATTTCTGGCCGTTCGCAATGCCTGCAGTGTTTTCTCTGAAGGTGATGTTTTATACATTGAGAATGCATGTCTCTTTATCTCCAGGACTGAGAGCATCTCTTCAGAGTGTGCTTCAAACCAGTCGGTTGACTTAGTATGCTTCTTGCCAAATGTTGATTGCTGTATTGTAGATGGTGTCGCGAAAATGACTCCATCTCTCGGTGGAATTTCCGTTTGTGGGGCCAGGCAGAGAATCCGCTAGAGCCTGCATGAATTTGTTGACCTTCTCTTTATTTTGGGTGCCTCTGGTGTCAATGCGTGGTCTTCCGTCTGTTCGGCTTCTGTAGATTCTCTTGGGCTTTATCTTCACCTTGCTGGAGACGAGTGAATGGTCGGTGTCGCAGTCAGCACTATGATAGCTGCGAGTCAGCCGTACATTGCGGAGGTTGCTGCGTTTAGTGAGCACCAGGTCGAGTTGGTGCCAGTTCTTTGATCTGGGGTGCCTCCATGACACCTTGTGTTGAGGTTTCGTGTCAAAGAAGGTGTTGGTCACGCACAGATTATGGTGGCTGCAGAATTCCAAGAGACGTTGTCCATTGTCATTGATCTTCCCAACGCCAAACTGTCCTAGACATGAAGGCCAAGATTTGTGGTCGGAGCCAACCCTGGCATTGAAATCCCCCAGGATAAAAAGATGTTGTTTCTCTGGTGTTTCACTGACTTCTTTGCTAAGGTCGTCATAGAACTTGTCTTTAGATTCTGATGCTGCAGTTGGTGTTGGGGCGTAAACGCTTATAATACTAACTGGGCCTGCCTCTGTCTGGAGTTGGAGCTTCAGTATTCTTTCAGTGCCATCACTTGGTGGTATGATGGAATTAAGCAGCTTGTTTCTGATAGCGAAGCCAACTCCATGCTCCCTGGTCTCTCCGCAAGGCTTGCCATGCCAGTAGAAAGTGAAGTCCCTCTCCTTGATGCTTCCAGATTCTTGAAGTCTGGTCTCTTGCAGGGCGACAATGTCTATCCCCAGTCTTAGTAGTTCGTTGTTTATCACTGCAGTTTTGCGGGCATCCACAATCTCATTTAGATCGTCTGAGATGCCAGGGGTCATGGTTCTTACGTTCCATGTTTCCAGCCTTAGGGCTGGTTGTTTTGTTTTTTTCTTGTTGCTAGGTGTATAGATTGCGGTCCATGTGTCAGGATTTCCCCTAAGCTCCACACACCCTCAGAAGCAGATGAACCGTGGCGAAACAACACCTTATTGACTCGGGGCTGCCCAGCTTAGGCGGGAGGTAGCTGTCTAGTGAGATACGATGATCTCTCCCACCGTCGGAAGTAGCCCCTGGCGCCTTGCTCTACGCCAATCGAGCATTAAGAATTATAACCGGCAAATGCTGCTTCCCGTGTTGTGTCACCGCTTTACGCGGTGCTGAAGTGACCTCTTCAGGGCACAAGCCTGGGCAATGGATATCGGAGAACCAGCTGTTGCCCAGTAGCAGGTTCCCCCTCTCCACGTCGCCGATGTTGACCAAGGGAAAGGCAGTAGCCAATGCAACTTGGCATCGGTGCCGTCGCAGGAGTTGCCAGAACTATGTTGTTTACAACATGGAACTGCCTTAGGGACTCCATCTCCGGATTTGTCCTCAGGGTTTACTCCCGAAGCCTTTCCCATATGGGTATACCCGCAAGGCAGCGGAGGTTTGAGATTTAGTTACTACCACTCCGCAAACGTCTGCTTTTCAATAAGGCCAAACTAATTCACAAAATCCTACATTGGAATGCCCCAAATTACCTTTGGCCATTGTTTGAATATAATGCTAGACACAGTAAATGATTAAATATATTACACATTCCGAAGCCTAGGATAGACTTAAACAAAACAAGCTTAACGTACTCTGCAGCTCAGCTGTGGAACAATCTTCCACATGAAATAAAAGACGTCACCAATCCATATACATATAATCGCAAATTATTTGAACATTATCTCAGTACGGATTACCTTCCCCCTGAATAATGGAAGTAATAATAATAATGAAACCCTAGTATAACAGCCAGTCCCCTTTTGGTAGGCCAGTATATTCCACATAGCTAATAACAAGTGCCACACCAGTTATTACTATTACTGAGTCGTGTAGTATTGATTTTAATTTTTCCACATGCCTTCATAATGCATATCTTTTATATTTTTGTTGTTTTCAGTTAGCCTTGAATGATGTGTGAATGGTATAATGTATGAAAGAGAGTGATAAAAGGGCAGAATGTAGACGGGCCTGCGTGCCCAATTCTTAACCCTTTCAAAATAAAGTTTTGTTATTGTTGTTGTCCTTACAACTTTCTCTAGAGCCAGATTGAAGAGTAGCGGCGATGGAGCATCACCTGTAATCTTTTAATTAATTAATGGGAAAACCAAGGTGTTGGAGACTGCCAGTATAACCTTACCATGCCTAGCTCAGCATTGAAGAGGACCCTGAGATGGAAATGACCCAAGGAAGAGACCTTCATCTATGGGTGTAGAACATTTAACCATTCCTTCAGGAGATAGAAGAACATTTAGCTATACTAGTGACTACATATATTTCTATATATTGTATCATTATGCTTTTGATAAATAATATGTATGAATTTTGTTTTCACAACATGTATTATTCCATGTTGAGCATAAAGCTATGTTCACAGAATGACCCGCACTCCAACCTTTGATTCCATATTATAGAGTCTTCTTCTTCTGCGTTCATCCGCAGTTTTTTTTTCAGGACGTGATTGCGCTGTACCTGCTGACAGCAGAGCTGCGTTCTTGCGCCGTTAGGCGGACACATCCGACTTCTGCGGGCATTTGTTGACCGGGCTAACCTTCCCGGGGATATTACAGATTCGTATTTGTAATCAGGTCTTGGGTGATTTATTGGTGAATGTTCTGTGATAACAGTGTATGTTCTGCTCACACAGTGACTGTTCTGTGATAACCTTGTATGTTCTGTTCACACGCTTGATGTCTTGTGCTAACAGTATATGTTCTCTTCACACATTATATGTTCAGTGCATACAGCACATGAGTATAGACTGATGGAGACCCCATGAGGGCGGAAAAACTCACACTAGTTCATTTATATTATAGAGGATGCAATCTTCATTATGGTTAGTGGTAAACTTCCGTGGTCTCCATGCCTTCCAAAGGAGTCTATCTATCTAAATCTTGTGTAGGAAACTTGCTATATCTATAGTTGTCCTCACGTGAGGGTAAACGAGCCAATTTGCAGGCTTCCTGCAGAAGGCTACAAAGGATTTGAACCCATCCCTACCGGGATACTTTTATCAACATCCTAGTCTAAGTAATTTCCACCTCACACCAGGCGTGTTGTCTAAGGGACACCATGAGCGTGTTAAGAAGATCAAGATGGGCTGGGCCAGAAGACAATGGTTGGTGACACAGGTTTTCATAGATATTTGTAATTTGCGTCCCATAGTAAAGGACGGTCAAAAATATATTACTCAAAAATGTTAACTGCCATTAAAAGGTTAAAAACATTTAATGATTTATTGCAAAGAAATAGAAAAGTCCGCTATAAAATTTTACGCATGTAAAATAAAGCCAGAAATTTTTCATGAACATTAAAGATTTCTTAAGTTATCATCCGCCATTTATGTTGAAAATATTTGTTCTCTAATTAATATAAATGCTGTTTTACATAAATAAAAACTGCTAAATTAATTTAAATCACACAATACATTTTGAATAGTTCATGTAATGTCCCTTGAATAACTGTTATGTTGTTATGTCCCTTGCTATTATAGTATTTAGTTGTGTTCCATTCATTGTGGTCAGCCACAAGCTGTTTAGCAGAATTGTTTATAAAAGTGGTGATTAATCAGCGCATTGCTAGCTTGTTGTTATGATAATTTACATATGCTGTAAGAGACCAAGGATTTAAATAAGGGAAGTAAAATTTTATGATTTCTTGCCATATGCATAATAACAATTTGTTGTTAATATATATTGTGAAATACCATGGTCAGGAGCGTGAGAAATCTATTTAGATACATACAGAAATAATACTTACTCAGAAGGGAAGAACTACAAAAGAGGAGTTGGCATGATTTTGGATCAAATGAGTGCTAGGAGGGTTAAAGGATTCTGGACAATCTCAGAAAGAGTATTATTAGTGAAACTCAATTGCAAACCTCTGGATATTAAAATAATACACGCATATGCGCCAACAGCAGACAGTAAGGGGACATAAATATATTTTATAATGAATTAGACATGGCCGTGGGCCAGCGTAAACATTTTGAAATGACTGTCATACTGGTGGCAATTGGCCTAGGTGATAGGAATGAGAGAGGTGACAGATTAACAGCATGGACAGAATGCCATGAAATGATAGGTAACACCTGGTTCAAACACCATAGTCGATGGTTATATACGTGGACATGCCCTGGGATAATATTCGCAATCAAATTGGCTACGTGCTGATTAGAAATAGATTCAGAAGCAGTTTAGTTTTTTTTCTCAGGAACAACTTCACCAGGAGCAGATGGACATAGTGAATCATGTGCCAGTTATAGAAAGATGAGGGTTAAGATTTAAAACATGAAGAAAACCCTAAAGGAAGTTAGATTTAACATTACTTACAACAGACAAAGAAATTAGAGAAAAGGACAATGTTACTGTAAAGAACAGATATAATGCCATGAAGATAATACAGATTTTGGTGAACAATAGGACATGTTGCAGGAATTAATCCAAAACACATCAAAAGAAATCATTTCACTTACGCAAAGAATTGCAAAAATAAATAATAAGGAAATGGATGACATATACACTCTTACACATGATGGATGAAAGAAGGAAGGAAAATCAAGATAAATACGACTATAATACAATATATAAATAAATAGTAAACATGCAACAAATGCAAATTATCTAAAAGAGTCTGGCTGAATCAACAGTGCATGGAGATTAGGACAAACTAGGGAAAATACTCATATTCCATGTATCAACAAATAAATACATTTATAGGTTAAAAAAACACGAACTATCCCTGGATGTTTAAAATCAAGGAGCGGTGCAATATGATATAGTCAACAGATGGTACACAAAGCTGTTACTGAGGAATAATTATGAAAAGAAAAAGAAATAAGATTACACCAGAAAAAAACTTCACAGTCTTGTCTCATGGCACGGAAGGGAGTCAACACACGATTTGATCTAAGCCTTCGGAGGTCGCAATTTGTGAAGGGATATGATCGCCAAAGAACGACAGGAGACTTCCGATAATCAGAAGCGCCTCCCTTCGCCGAATATTTCGACCACTTACTTCCTAACACTCTCTTGGGGCGGTAGCCATCCGTGTCATGCCATTAGACGTCTTTCTCGTGCAGTTAGTTTACACTCTGTTTCCAGTTTCGAGGCGTTAGAATAGGTTTTCCATTTATCCCACACACGACTTTCTGAGACAGTAAACGTTTCCGGATTTTAAATAAGAGACTTGACACAGTAAGCCTTTTCCAAGACGGTTTAACGACAATCCTAATCCACCAGTAGCATCGAGTGTAACCATGGAGGTCATGGCATTAACAAAGGCAACTGCCTGCCTGGAGACACAGACTTTCACCCTGGCGTGTTGTTTCAGGGACTCCATGAGCGTGCTAAAGAAGATCGAAATGGGCTGAGATACAAGCAGGTTGTCTATGCGACTCCATCCATGAGCGTGCTAAGAAGATGGAGATGGGCCTGGCCAGAAGGCATTGGCTGCAGACACTGACTTTCTTGGATATTTGTAATTTGCGCCCCATAGTAAAGGACGGTCAAAAATATTGTTTTAGGTACAAAATTTTAGCAGTATGCGATTCGAAGGATAGAAAACATTAAATGTTATATTGTAAAGAAATAGAAAGGTCAGCTATATATTTTTACGCATGTAAAATAAAGGCAGAGATATTTCATAAATATTAGAGATTTCTTAAGTTTCCATCCGCCATTTATGTCAAGTTCATTTTTTCTATATTTAATATAAACATTTTGTCACAGAAATAAAAACTCCTAAATTAATTTAAATCACATGATATATATTTAATAGTTCAAGTAATTTCCCTTGAATAAATGTTATGTTGTTATGTCCCTTCATGCTTTAATGCGTGATAAATGTTCATTTCTAGCAGGCACACTAACCGAACTTCCAAACGTAAACTTAAAAGTCCCTACATGTAGATCTGGATTAAAGATTTTCTCTTTCACGTATTATTCAAACATATCAGTGATATTAATTTTGTGGAAGTGATATCGATTGTTTTTACCACGCGAAGATCTTGATTAAAGATTGCTTCTTTCACGGATTATTCCAAAGTATCAGTGATATTAATTTTGTGGAAGTGATAGTGATAGTTTTCACCATGTGTAGATCTTTATTAAAGATTTCCTCTGTCACGTACTATTCAAACATATCAGTGTTATTAGATTTGTGGAAGTGTTTTTGTTTGTTGTAACCACATGTACACCTGTGTTAAAGATTTACTCTGTCACGGATTATCGAAGATGGAAAACCAAATTGTAAAACGTGTCAAAGTCAACACGAGAGAAGGTTTTGAGGGAGGAGAGTTCCATCAAACAAACACACTTGTGTTTTCTATATCAGGATCTCATGTGTTCCGGTTCAACTACTCGCTGATGGCGAGCGTCTTGATGGGGGCCTTGTCGGATCGGTAAGCAAGGTGTAAAATCCATCTACCGTTGTGAGGACCCTAAAAGATGGTACGCTACGCTGACACTGGAAACAAAGGCAGCCCATTATGAACGGCTTCACGGGATGAAGCATGAACTGCAGGATCCTAAATTAACTATTGCAATTGAAAACATTGAGAAGGAAAAGACCAAGGCTATGATTCACTGGATGCCTACAACCGCAAAGGTTGAGACAGTGAAGCAAATAGCCGCGGATATTTCAGGATATATAAATGCGGAAGTGCATAAACTTAAAAACAGCACGGATAAGTGGTTACTTCTGTGCAGCCCGAAAGATCTTCTGCCACATTACGTGGACATGGAGTTGGACGGAGTAGAAGATAAGCTACACCGTCTCTTCATCACAGTTCCGGGGCGCCGTACAGCGTGTACAGTCTGTGGGGAGGACTCCCACTGGAGTAATAAATGTCCGACCAAAGTACAACTCAAGAAGGGGCCTAGACTGGCACAAAGAGTCACCTCAAACTCCCAGACAGATAAACATAATAAGGGGGATGAAGACGGTTTCCAGCTGGTCACTAGGACAAGGGGACGCTCAACCAAGAGCCTGTCTGACGGTGAGAGCTCGACACAAATAACAAGAAATGTACTGAAGAGCGGGAAGACAAATCGACTGGCTCAGAACAAGGCAATAGACGACCTCAGACAGATTTCAACCAGCCCCTCACTGACATGTGGTCTACAGCGATTCTGTCACGCACAAAAAAGACTGAAACGCGGGAAACCAAATCGACCGGCTCAGAACAAGCAACAGAGGACCTCAGACAGATTTGAACCAGCCCCCTCTTTGACACATAGACCACAGTTATTCTGTCACGCATAAAAAGGTCCCCTCTATAGATGAATGAAGCTCTATAGTGATGACTCGGCAAATATTGAATCAATATTGTAAAGAAAGACATGATAGCCAATTTAAAATTACCATGGTAAACAACTGATATTACTGTGTGAACATGTGTATATTTCAGTTTGAACGATGAATGTAATTATTTTACTTTTCGTTGTGTGACATCTGCAGTAAGCACCTGACGAGATGCAGCGAAATGTGCCAGGCAATAAATCGTACTATATATGGTTTGTGTCTTCATCATTCAAATTCACTACGGGAAAACATTGTTTTGATTTTCTGAAACATCAGCTCCTATTACCAACTGTGAAGCGATTAGATGGATTACTCAGGCTGAAGTGTAAAATATCAGGTACAGGATTGTCGATTGAGATTTCTTAAGGAATGCCTAAGATCTGGAATATTTCCTCACCGCAGTATTTCAGATCTCTGAGAGCCGACAGAATATGTCCAACAAGAAAAAAACCTGAGACGACTGACCAAAAAAAAAAACAGATAGAAGAAACCCAGTCCAAGATGGCCAACCTCAAGCGAACACACTGTTCTGCGTATTATGTCACCAAAGAATTGAGCTTGTATGGCCACTTGAAGTTCACTAAATTCTGCACAGAAACAGTCGTACAAGGTGAAAATCGCAGAGAATGCTCGCCTCAACAAATCACTGAGCACTGAAAAGATAACAACGTCAGTACTAGACAACCCAGAGAATTAAAGAGGAACTTATCGTCGTACGTTCTCAACAATATCGAAACTGAGGCCCTTGCATACGGATTAAAATTCTGCATAAAGCCTAAATACATCAACCGTCGCGAGCACAGTTTGAAATGTTGTTTGATCAAGTCTCCAGGTTATCACCTACTTCTGCTGAGTCGGTCGGGTGGCTGAAGGCCAAACTGGTAGATTTAGAACACCAGCATCGAACATCACCCTCTAAACAGACATGCCCGCTGACCAATGAACACCTTACTGCGTTAAAAGCATTAAAGACTAACAAAACGCTTGTATTACTGAAACCAGACAAAGGAAGTGGTGCAGTATTGATGGACATGACAGACTACCAGAGTAAAATGAAAGTGATATTATCGGATGAATCTAAATTCAGGTTAGATCAAACAGTAAACGAGTCGGAGGACCTGGATGCAAACATGAGAAAAGAGATCCAGTCACTTGTAAATGAGGGACTTATCAGTGAGAACACTCCAAAAATTCTCACACCACGTGGCTCCCAATCTTCTCAAATGTACGGTCTACCTAAACTTCACAAGCCCGGAATCCCGCTAAGACTGATCCTGTCTATTGTTAACTCTGCACAACGGATGGCGAGATGGCTAGCTGAAATTTTTAAGCCTGTACGACAGTCATTTGACCCAAAAAATACTTAGACATACATTCGAACTGGTGGAATTATTAGATACTATGGACATAAATAATAAACACATGGCATCTATGGATATAGCCTCCCTATTCACCAACGTTCCATTAGATGAGACAGTGAAAATAATAAGTGAACGCATCAGAGACAAACATCTAAAACTAGGTATACCAACATCTATTCTGGAGAGGCTACTATTTCTATGTACTGCCAATGTAAAATTTAATTTTCTGAATAAGTCAAACCGCCAAATTGACGGAGTGGTCATGGGGAGTCGTATTGGTCCTATTCTATCGGACATATTCATGGCACATTTAGAAGAAAAGATATCCTCAGACAATAAAAACTTAGTCTGCTAGCGTCGTTATGTGGATGATATAATAATCATTACCACAGACGAGCTACAAGCAACATCGTTACAGGCCATAATGAACCAGACGCATAAAAAATCCTCTCTACCTATGGGACACGAACACTACTTCGCGTTGCCCTTCCTAGATATTCTAATGAGACGTAGGGCAGACGGCACAATTCAAAGATCATAGTACCGCAAAGAAACGTGAACTGGCCAATGCTTAAAATCCACAGTTTCGTACCCATCCATTCCATTGGTTCCTTGCCGTCTTGACAGACGATAGTTTGTTACATTGTGCTTCAAAAAGGCATAATAACTACAAACCATGGCGGTGGAGAATGTGACTGATAAAACCGATTCCCGCTGTAAATGTTTGCCCATAGTGGATGCATGTGAACACATGGACATTTCCACCATCATGCACCATCTTACGTCTGACACGCTCGGTGTGTGACTTATCTGCAATAATTTTCTCCTTTGTCTTTATTTCATTTCTGATATTTGCTCTCCATGCAACACGTTCAGCGGCGACTTACACCCAATGTGCATTATCAATGCCTGTATCAATCATGTCCGGCTTACACACATCTTTGTATCGTTGTAGAGGCCGACCCTGAGATCTCTTACCCATCTCTAATTCACCAAAAACAGATGTCATTTGGTATTCTACCACCATCCATCCTCCTAACGAGTCATATCCATCTAAGTCTACGAAGACTGAGGATGGAATAAACCGTCACAGGACCTGATCTTTCCAATACTTCAGTATTTGTGATTTTGTCTTGCCACTTAATACCAAGTATTCTTCTCAGACACCGCACATGAAAGCTGTTTAAACGTTTCTCTTGGTGTGAGTAAGTTGTCCGGGCCTAACTGCCATAAATAAGAGTACTAAGGACACAGGCTTGATAGACGAGGACTTTTGTTTTGGCAGTAAGCTTCCCGTTCTCCCAGACTCTTTTTCTTAATCTGTACATTGTTGTTGCTACCTTACCAATCCTGATGTTGATTTCCTGATCTGGGGGTAATTTGCTATTTACCTATGATCCTAGATATGTAAACTGGTGTACTATCTTTAGTTCGGAGTCGTCAATAAAGATTGATGGAACCCCACGTGCACCTTGTGACATAATCTGTGTCTTCTTTTTGTTAATTGTTAAACCAAATTCAGAACAAAAATTGGAAATTACAGATGGTAGACGTTGTAATTCTTCCTCAGGGTGGGTCGTAGTTGCAGCACCATCTGCAAAAATCAACTCTCTGATCAATACCCTCCTAATTTTAGTCTTGGCCTTCAGACTCTTATCATTGTAGAGACCGCCATCTTGGCGTGAGTTAATGTACTCGGTATATACCACTTATCCTGATCACGAAAGGCATATTTTAGCAGAAGTGAAAAGTATATTCCAAAGAGGGTGGGAGCTAGTACACAACCTTGCTGAACTCTACTCTTGATTTCAAAACTCTTCTGAAATTGCACCATCAAACTTCATTATACCCGTCATGCCTGTGTGGAACGATTCCACAATGGACAGAAGAGTCGGTGGGCAGCCTAATCTTCTTTAATGCCTTGAACAGACCCTCACGACTGACCAAATCAAATGCCTTTGTTAGGTCGATGAAGCCAATAAACAGTGGCTGATTCTTTTCACAGCATTTTTCTTGCATTATTCGCAATGAGAATATCATATCAATAGTAGATCCGTTCCTGTCGAAAGCCACACTGTGATTTCGGTGTAGACTTGATCTGCCAGGAATTTGAAGTCTGCTGCAGAACAATTCTGACAAATACTTTCCCAACAATACACAGAAATGTGATATCCCTATAGTTGTTACTCTCACTCCGATTCCCCTTGTTCTTGTACAGTGTTATGATGCTGGAATATTTGGAATCCTGTGGGATCTGTCCTTCCCGCCAGCTCTATTAGCTGATGGATCTGTAGAGTGAGTGTGTCTTGCCCACTCCTGATAACCTCTATTGGAATCCCATCCTTACATGGAGCCTTGCCAGATGCAAGTTCATTTATATCACACTTAACTTATATTATGGAGGAAAGTGTATCCGGGTGGTCACGAGTTTACAGGGCCTCTATGGCGTTGAGGGCATCATCCGCTAGCTTGGACTCACTTGAGTAAAGCTCTAAATAGTGCTCTACCCTTAATTTCCTTAAGGAAACTATTTATAAAACAGCGGTAGGGGTTTACGGCACTGTGGATCATAAGAGGCAGGACTGGTTTGCGGCAAACAGCCAGATACTGCAGCCCTTGATTGATAAAAAGAAGATAGCTCTCTTAAGAAACAAGGAAAGACCAACGCGTAACACTCTGAGTGAGCTGAAGCAAGCGAGGAAGGATGTACAAAAGGCTGCCAGGCAGTGTGCGAATGACTATTGGATCAAGTTATGTGAGTCCATTCAAATCGCAAGTGATAAGGGAAACATCAGAAGCATGTATGAAGGGATAAAGAAAGCCTGTGGTCCAATGATCAAAAGAAGTGCACCGCTGAAAACCTTGACTGGAGAAATCATCACTGATAAGAAACAGCAGATGGATAGATGGGTCGAGCACTATTTAGAGCTTTACTCAAGTGAGACCAAGCTGGCGGATGATGCCCTCAACGCCATAGAGGCCCTGCCAACTCTTGACCACCTGGACACACTTCCCACTATAACAGAAGTTAAGTGTGCTATAAATGAGCTTGCATCTGGCAAGGCTCCAGGTAAGGATGGGATTCCAATAGAGGTGATCAGGAGTGGGCAAGACACCCTCGCTCTACAGATCCACCAGCTAATAGAGCTATGCTGGCGAGAAGGACAAGTCCCACAGGATTTCAAAGATTCAAACATCATAACGCTGTACAAGAACAAGGGAGATCGGAGCGACTGCAACAACTATAGGGGTATCTCACTTCTGTGTATTGTTGGGAAAGTATTTGCCACAATTGTCCTGCGCAGACTTCAAGTCATGGGAGATCAAGTCTACCCCGAATCACAGTGCGGCTTCCGTCAGAACCGGTCTACCATTGATATGATATTCTCATTGCGACAGATGCAAGAAAAATGCCGGGAACAAAATCAGCCACTGTTTATTGCCTTCATCGACCTCACAAAGGCATTCGATTTGGTCAGTCGTGAGGGTCTGTTCAAAGCACTAAAGAAGATTGGCTGTCCACCAACTCTTCTGTCCATTGTGGAATCGTTCCACACAGGCATGAAGGGTATAATCAAGTTTGATGGCTCAACTTCAGAAGAGTTTGAAATCAAGAGTGGAGTTAAGCAAGGTTGTGTACTATCCCCCACCCTCTTTGGGATATACTTTTCACTTCTACTGAAATATGCCTTTCGTGATCAGGATGACGGTATATACATTCACTCACGCTCAGATGGTGGCCTCTATAATGCTCAGAGATTGAAGGCCAAGACCAAAATTAGCAGGGTACTAATCAGAGAGTTGCTTTTTGCGGATGATGCTGCGATTACGACCCACTCTGAGGAAGAATTACAACATCTACTATCTGCATTCTGCAATGCTTGTTCTGAATTTGGTTTAACAATTAACAAAAAGAAGACACAGATTATGTCACAACGTGCACATGGTGTACCATCAATCTTTATTGACGACGCCGAACTGGAGATAGTAGACCATTTTACATATCTAGGATCAGAGGTAAATAGCAAATTATCCCTCGATCAGGAAATCAACATCAGGATTGGCAAGGCAGCAACAACAATGAACATGTTAGCAAAAAGAGTCTGGGAGAACAGGAAGCTTACTGCCAAAACAAAAGTCCTCGTCTACCAAGCCTGTGTCCTTAGTACTCTTCTTTATGGCAGTGAAACCTGGACAACTTACTCACGCCAAGAGAAACGTTTAAACAGCTTTCATATGCGGTGTCTGCGAAGAATACTTGGTATTAAGTGGCAAGACAAAATCACAAATACTGAAGTATTGGAAAGATCAGGTTGTGTGACGGTGTATTCCATGCTCAGTCTTCGTAGACTTAGATGGATAGGACACGTTAGGAGGATGGATGATGGTAGAATACCAAAGGACATCTTTTTTGGTGAATTACAGACGGGTAGGAGATCTCAGGGTCGGCCTCTACTACGATACAAAGATGTGTGTAAGCGGGACATGATTGATACAGGCATTGATAATGCACAATTGGGAGCACGTCGCCGCTGAACGTGTTGCATGGAGGGCAACTATCAGAAATGGAATAAAGACAAAGGAGAAAATGATTGCAGATAAAGCACACACAGAGCGTGAGAGACGTAAGATGGTGCAAAATGGTGGAAATGACCATGTTTTCACATGCACCTACTGTGGGCAAACATTTGCAGCAAGAATTGGCCTTACCAGCCACACTCGCCACCGCCATGGATCGTAGTTATTGCCATATGACAGTTATTAAGCCTTTTTGAAGCACAATGTACCAAACTATCGTCTGTCAAGACGGAAAGGTGCCAATGTAATGTAATGTAAAAAAGTGCTCTACCCATCTATCCATCTGCTGTTTCTTATCAGTGATGATTTCTCCAGTCAAGTTTTTCAGTGGGGCAATTCTTTTGATGTGATTGGACCACAGGCTTTATTTATATTTTCATATATGCTTCTGGTGTTTATGTATTTATTGCAATCCCAAAGAAATCAGGAACCTTAGAATGTGATCAACATAGAACAATTAGTATAATGAGTCACATCACAAAGATTTTGTTACGAATTATCATGCAAAGAGTGAGGAAGAAAATACAACCTGAAATAGGGGAAGAACAATGTGGTTTTGTAGAAGGAAAGGGTACAGTAAATGCTGTGTATATGCTGCGAACAGTTATTGAACGTGCTTTAGAAGTAAACAAGGATATACATCTTTGCTTTATTGACTACACAAAGGCTTTTGATAGAGTTAGACATGTCAACATTGTGAATATGCTTGCAGATCTACAAATTGATGGGAAAGACATTAGACTTATAAAAAACATATATTGGAAACAACAAGCTGCCATAAGAATTGATAATGAAGTAGGACAATACCAACCTATTAAGAGAGGTGTTAGGCAGGGATGTGTAATGTCTCCAGATCTTTTTTCCCTATACAGTGAAAATATTTTCAGAAATGTAGAAGACCTAAATGGAATCAGCATTGGAGGACGAAACATAAATAACATTAGATATGCAGATGATACAGTATTGATTGCAGACAATGAACAGGATCTGCAACAATTAGTAGACGCTGTGGTTGTACACAGTGAGCAGCTGGGGTTGGAATTAAATTGTAGGAAGACACAGGTTATGGTCGTCACTAAGGAAGAACGAAGTACCACAATGTAATATACAAGTAAATGGGAATATTCTTCAACAAGTGAATCGGTTCAATTATCTCGGAACAGTCATAACATCTGATGGCAGATGCCTTGAAGAGATTAGAACAAGAATCGCCATTGCGAAAGTAGCCTTTAGCAAGATGAAAAACATTCTAACCAATAAAAAGATGTCAATTGAAACGAGAAAAAGAGTGTTGAGGGGATACATAGAGCCTGTTCTTTTGTATGGATGTGAAACTTGGACAATGTGCAGTCAAGCTGAAAAACATCTGATGGCTGCAGAAATGTGGTTTCTGAGGAAAATGCAAAGAATACCATGGACAGATAGAAAAACCAATGACCAAGTACTACAAGAGACAAATGAAAATCGTAGATTGATTAGAGAAATTAGACGTAGACAGTCAAAATTTTTTGGACATGTTATGAGAAGAAATGGACTGGAGAACTTAGTGACAGCTGGCAAGATCGAAGGGAACAGACCAAGAGGAAGACCGAGAGGAAAATACCTGGATGGCTTGGCCACATGGCATGGACGAGACAGGAACACTGAGCTGATCCACGACTCTGGTGATCGAGTGAAATGGCGAATCATGACCGCCCACGCTTTCCGGCATGGCACATGATTGATTGATTGATTCTGGTGTTTCCCTTATCACTTGCATTTTGAATGTACACCAAATGACTTGATTCAATAGTCATTTTCATACTGCCTGTTAGCTTTTTGCACATCCTTCCTATCTTGCTTCAGCTCACTGAGAGTGTTTCGCGTTGTTCTTCCCTTGTTTCTTAAGAGAGCTATCTTCTTTTTATCAATCAATGGCATTTTGGTTAATATACCTACTCCAAAGTCACCTAGTACTTCTAATTCTTCTATTGTGATTTCATCTGGCCCAGCTATATTTCTTTTTTACATATGTTTTACAGCGTCAGCGACTTCTTCTTTTAGAATAGGAGGACCTTCTAAGTCTCAAGTTCTTTACCATTTTATTCCCCCTCTTTAATCTTACTTTTATTCGTCCACATAGTGGTACATGATCACTATTACAGTCAGCACCAGTCGTTGTCTATACATTAATGAACGCATTCCTAAATCTTTCATTAATAAATATGTAGTTAATTTGGTTGCGTATTTTCTTATCGGGGCTTTTCCATGTGTATAGTCGTCTTTTATGGTGTTTAAACCAGGTGTTTCAAATTATCATATCACTGATATTTGCCAATTATATTAGTTCCTCTCCTCTGTCATTTCTTGTACTTAAACCATAATTCCCCACTTCATCCTCTATTTTTTCCCTTTCCTACTTTTGCATTAAAATCTCCCAGTATTATTTTTATTTCTTGTGATCCAATTTGAGTCATCGCCATTTCTATTCATCGTAAAAGTGTTGTATTTCTTCATCACTACAGCATGTTGTTGGTGCATATACTTGTATAAATTTTATATCTTTTGGTTTGCCTTTGATTTTTACCAAAATGACTCTATCTGAAATACACCAGTATCCATTAATTAACTTGGCTGTTATTTCATCAAATATTAGTTATACTTTTTTTTTCGTGTCTATCCCCTCCAGAATAAATTATTGTGTGTTTGTCGGTTGTCGGTTAGTCGGTTATAATTTTTCCCGATCCCTTCCATCTCATCTCACTTATGCCTAGAATATTCATTTTCGTGTTTTCCGTTTCTCTTAGAACATTGTTCAACTTTCCCAGCTCATTTAATGCCCTACCATCCCATGTTCCTACTCTAAATGTATTTAGTTTATTTTACTCTATGTTGTGTGACTTCTATCCATCCATCATGTGCCTTGCCGGTAAGCGTGGGCGGTCATGTTCTGCCATCTCACTCGATCACCAGAGTCGTGGATCAGCTCCGTGTTTCTGTCTCAACCATGCCACAAGGCCAAGCCATCCAGGTACCTGCTTCTAGGTCTTCCCCTTGGTCTGTTCCCCTCGATCTTACCAGTCGTCACAAAGTTCTCCAATCCATTTCTTCTCATAACATGCCCAAAAAATTTTGACTGTCTACGTCTAATTTCTCTAATCAATTTACGATCTTCATTTGTTTTTTGAAGAACTTGTTCATTGGTCTTGGTGTGACTTCTGCAGTATGTAAATGCCTTGCTTGCTTGCTTACTGGCTTAAGTTCGCTGGCTGTGAACTCCAGCGTGAAGTTCTGTATGTCGGATGAAGACATCCTGTTGTCCAACATCAGTGTGATGTCATACCGGACTGAGGTTTGCGTGAGTGTCCGTTGTGCCATGTCTGACTTATTGGTTTGAAGACTGGTGGTTCCGCGCCCTGCAGGCAGAGACTCTCCGACTTCGGAACAATCAGCGATCCTACTACGTTAGACAGGACCCCAAAGGGACCTGTTGCCCATCACACACGACTAGGACGTGTTAGTAGGTCTTGGCCAGTATAGAACCTGGCCCTGGTGCCTGGGAAACATCTCTGTGAAATATGCCAGGCAATAAATCGTGCAATCTATGGTTTGTGTCTTTGTTATTCAAATTCACTACGGTAAAGCATTGTTTTTGGTATTTAGTTTAGTTTTGGCTTTGCCATCAGTAGCTGGATAACGGTCTGGTGTCACCTGGCTCATGACTGTCCCTACTGGACGAGGATGTCCTAAGACAGTTATTAACGTCGTTCATTAACTCTGAAATGTGTTTTGCCATGAAGTCTTGGGAAGATAATGTGGTGGCACCGCTGAGTGAACTAAAAAAGACTGTTAGATTCATACAAGAGACAACATTGCAGTTATAAACATATTTCAAGCGAACGAAAGAAGAAGAAGAATGTGTGGTTTCCCCTTGACTTCCACATCCACACCGGGGTCTTTTATCTCTACCTTTGACAGCCATTTCCGACTGTGAGTGAAAAGTTAGAAATAAAAGTGAGTGGATTAGCTTTGCCTATTACCAATGTGTCGGTCTCCCTGGCCAAGGTGTCAACGACATTGTTCATAATCCCGTATATCCACGTGGAGAATACAGCAGCTGTGAGAATCGGCAGCGATTCGAGCCGCGCTGGTAACTTACGGGGGTATGTGAGCCGTTCGTTCAGAAAGCAATGGCAAACTACTGAACGTAAAAGTTTTCTAGTACTCAACAGCAGCTGAAATATATTGGTGCTGAGTGCAAGGTCCTGTAAGGGATATGCAACCAAACACCAAAAATTACCAATGTTCGTCATCATGGAAACTTTCACATATTTCATAGATATTTGTAATTTTCGTCCCATAATAAAGGACGGTCAAAAATATATTTTAAAACCATAGACGAACGAGATGCCTGTCAGAATCTCGAATGTCTCCAACCGAGATGCAGGAACATCGTTACGCCCGCCAGGCGAATAGTCCCCAACCGGGGGAAATTTGGGGGGAGTTTTTAACCCCCCCCTTTTTGTTAACCGGGGGGCCCGCCAGGCCCGGAAAAATAAAA
>JACEFZ010022678.1:5000-40633 GCA_014155875.1 Cepaea nemoralis | reverse complement strand
CAAACATGTCACAAACTTTGCATTTAACAGATTATGTATCTTTTTTTCTCTTACTGCGTAGAAGTTAGAGGACACATTAATCAACACAAAAGCTGAAAGTCATAATGCAATGCCAGAGACACCGACTTTTTAAACACTTCAAGTGTGCCCCAAACTGCAACAGATGGCAAACAGTTTGTACATACACGATTTCCAATGAAGAAGTTTATTCTTCTTATAGTCCCTGCTGTGTGGCGTTGGTGATCATGTCTGTCCATATTCTTCTGTCTCTCATGCTTCCAATCATTTCTGATACCGACTTTCCTCATTGCCACGATCTCAAACTGTTCGGCATTTTCTCTCTGTCTCCCCCTGCCTCTCTTCCCCTCCAGCCTTCTTGTTGTGACGACATACTCCAGCTTTCCCCTTCTCACCGCATGCCCCAAAAATGTGGACTGTCTTCTTCTGATGCGAGTAACCAGTTCTCTTTGTGATTGATAGTTCCGTGTGCCATGGGGATGATATGGGGACTAACTAACTAACTAACTAACTAACTAACTAACCAACTAACTAACTAACTAACCAACTAACTAACTAACTAATGAACGAACGAACGAACGAGCCAACTAGCCAACCAACCACACAACCAGCAAACCAATCCACCAGCTATCTAACGCGTGTCCATGTATAATGGCCCAGATTGGTTCCCGATGAATTTCTATAGGTTTCACCCCAAAGCTAACCAAAACACGGATAACAAAATGCTGTTCCCCTTTGGTGAATGTCACAAGATGGGCGACCATTTTTAAACTGTCGTTATGTCACAGTGTTCGCCCTGACGTCCTTAAAAACAATATTGACAGGTTACAAGACAATGGCATGGTTATTGTCATGTCTATCACACTTTTAAGGTGTTCACTGGTAATACCTACCAATCGGCTTATTTGCTTGTCTGTCCTATGGTGTTCATACCTACATGCATACTGACCTAGTTGTCTGAATATTTAACTGCTTACCTACCTGTCTACGTATGTACCTACCTACATTCCTACTTACATTCCTCTCCATCCATCCATCCATCTATCCATTCATCCATCCATCCATCCACCCATCCATCCATTCATCCACCCATCCATCCATCCATCCATCCATCTATCTATCTATCTATCTATCTATCTATCTATCTATCTATCTATCTATGTGTCTGTCTGTCTACCTATTTACCTACCTATTTAAGTACCTACCTACCTACCTTCTTGTCTGTCTGTCTGTCTGTCTGTATACGGTGAAGATGGTCCCACAGCATATACTACCGACGGAGTGTGAAGTGTTAGGCCTTCACAATTTCTAGGCCACGACATATTGAATATGGTTAGAAGGTAAGAGGGATGATTTCATTGCAACTGGTTTTATCCCAGATGGCTGGATCCCTTTCCACAGAGGGAACTATCAAAAGCGTCGCACAGAGCACACGCACTACGGCCCCACAGGAGTCTCCCAGAAAATGACACCCATGAACCGAATCACTGTGTCCCATAACAAGCCCATTTCTTTCGGAGCGCGAGGCCAGCGGTTTAACCACTACACCACGGAGATCATCTCGGTCCACAAGGAGATGTGGTGGCCAGTTTACTTTCCTCATCACATTTCATACCCACATCATGTCTCTATTCACAGCTCTACCATTTATTGTGAGGCTTGGGAGGTCAGCTTTGACAATCCTATTCTCCAGAGAGCACCACAAGACAGACGCTTTTTCTGGGTTAATGACGGCATTCATCTCCGTACACCACGCCATCACTTTGTCCAGTGTCGCCTGCATCTCCTGAGCTGTTTGATTTCTGTCCCTCCCCTGCCTGTATGCAAGAACATCATCTGCAAATGTTAGTATCCTTCCAGCCCCTGGAGCTTCGAGGCTGGCAATCTTGCTCGTATACACATTGAAAAGTACAAGGGAAACTGCTGACCCCTATGGTAGTCCGGGGGCTATGGATCATGGCTCAGAGGTCCATGTACCCAGCCGGAGAACCACGCTATGAGAATATAGATCAGCTGCAATTCAATTCACCAACCAAGGAATACTCTCTTCTTCATAAGAGCGTACATCAAAATATCATATCTGACTGCTGTACGCGTCCTCGAAATCGAGTGCTGCCACCGTCGTCTCCTGTCTGTTTTGGAACCCTTCATAAACATCGTAGGCAAAAGTGGCTGCATTTGACCAAGTATCTTTCCCTGGCCGGTAACCTCCCAAACCTTACGGGGAAAGAGTGGGAGGGGGGGGGGGGGGGGGGGGGAGCTTTTCCCTTTCTAAATTTTCCTGAAGCTTAACAGCAACGATCTTCTCCAGCACCTTGTCAAAAGTATTATGTAGGGTAATAATCCTAAATCCATTTAGCTTTGAATGATCTTTGCCTGGTTTAGGAAATGGTGTTAAATAGCTATTCACTCAAACCTGGGGTACTGATGTCACCCTGATGGTCAGGTTAAAGCAAGCAGCCATCTCCATAAGTTCTCCATCACTCATATCCATCATGTGGGCACACCTAACCCCATCGGGCCCTGGTGAGGTGTCATTTGCTTTTTCTTCAATACATCTTTGACATCGTCTAGCTCAGGGGTCACCAAACTACGGCCCGCGGGCCGGATCGGCCCCCGACGTCATTTCATCCGGCCCGCCGACGGTACTCGAAAATGCTTGATATAACGTATGGAACTCGAGGCGTTGTGATACAATTTAAATGTCAATATTATATTTAGAATAATAGGTGATCTCCACACAAAATCAGTATTAACATCTAGAGAAATTAACAGCGCATTAAAAATGATAATTGTCAAATGCTACGTATATTCAACACTACTGTATGGCGCGGAAGCTTGGACATTGAACAAGCAACTAGAAAGTCGCATAGAGGCCCTGGATATGTGGATATACAGACGAATATGTCGTATTTCGTGGAAACAAAATCAATCAAATGCAGAGGTTCTAGAAAAACTGGGAATGAAGAGAGAGTTGATGAAAGAAATAAAGAGGAGGCAAGTGAAATATTTCGGCCACGTTAAAAGACATGATACTCTTATAAAAACCATACTGGAGGGCAAGGCTGAGGGCAAGCGAGCAAGAGGTAGACAACGATACAAGTGGGAAGATAACATCAAGAGATGGACGAACATCAGCCTGATATAATGTACAGTCAAGGCGAGAGACAGTGTTAGAGATCCATTGTAGCCAACCTTCATTGTGGAGACGGAACCTGATAGATTGATTGATTCACAAGTGCGGAGACTTCCTGGCTACTATGTGTCTTAAATTTACAATTTTCAATTATAAATTATTGCATCTAGATGTTCTTGTTTACTTGTAATGTTTACTTATTTCGCACCATCCCAAGTCCTTCCCCGGCTCGTTGTAGCGCCGCCTACGCTCTGACATTACCATGGTTTCAAGAGCAACACACACACACACACACACACACACACACACACACACACGCACACACGTACACACCTTTTCTTCCCCCAGATGCGTCCGGCTGTCAACACAAGTCCAATGCTCCAGAAATATTTACTTATTTTTGCGTCATCCATTTAATAGGTATGTAACAAGGATTTCTATGTTAGACAGTGATAGGTAAGTGAACTACAAGTGTGAATAGAGGCAATAAAGTAGCAAACATAGCATAAAAATGCCATAGAATCCTCGTGTTATTACGAAAATATTATCCCCAGCTCAGAAGAATTCCCCGGTCAAGGTGTTAATCGAGCTGGTCGCTAGGCCAGTGTTTTTCAATCTTTCTGCTGGAGCAGATCCTTACGCAAATGTTTACGTTGCTAAAGGAACTCTATGCGATGATCCAAGTGTCTGTCCTACTTTATGTAATAAACCAGATGGACAGAAATGTTGCATTTAGGCGATTTCGGTCTGTTTCCGCGGAACCCATGGCTGCCACTCTCGGAACCCCGGTTGAAAAACTCTGCTCTAGGCTGTTTATTTAGGCCGGCCCTATTTATATATTTTGCAAACCTTATTATGAGATATATTCTATTACCATAGGTACCTATAAACTTTATATGTACCTATGGATGAGCCGTAGCTTCACCAGTGACCCCCTGTCGCCTGCTTTTCTTGTGTGTCAATAGGATTTTAATTATGTTTCTAATTCAATGTCTTTTTCATTTTCAGATCCCGTGTACTTCACCCTTCATTATTGCTTCTAAGAAAAGAAAAGTGGACGGCGAGTGTCGCGTTTTCAGTTAAGAATGGGGAGTAAAGTACTTCTTTGTGGAACAAAAGGACTGGAAAACCAGCTGCGTAATGTGCAGCTAAAGTGTTGCCATATTGAAAGAGTACAATCTTAGGTGTCACTACGAAACAAAACATCTATCAACGTATTGAAAGTTTTCCGAAAAATATGAGTCCATAAAACGTGGTTTTGAAACACAAAGAAATCTCTTCACAAGAAAGTTTGCTGAAAAAGAATCTGTCACTCTTACAAGCTACAACATTGTGTATAAGATGGCAGGACGAGGAAAACAGTTTACTGATGGCAACTTCATCAAAGAGTTTATTTTATGGAAGCAGCAAATGACTTGTGTCCTGCGAAAGCCAATTTGTTTGGAACTATCTGCCTTACGGCAAGTTCAGTTGTGCGAAGAACAGAAGAATTTGGAGAGAACATAGTGCTACAGATACGCGAGAAAACTAGGAAAGTGTTGTGGTATTCTCTGGCGCTGTATGAGTCTACTGATCTCTCGAGTACGTCAAATTTTTTTCTGGCTGGTAGAGAGCGAGCAGCCATTCTCTGATACGGTGTCCCAGCATACTCCAGAGCTTCAAAATTACTTGAGTATTCTTTTTTTTTTTACATATACTTTTGTTTGAGTCCAGACATAAGCTGTAATTTTCATATAATTGTACAAATACATACCAATAGTATTTACTAACACCATATAATTATTTCTTTAGACATTCACTGTAACTAGATCAATTATCATGTCTACATTGAATGATTTTATTGAATCTGGTTTAAAATTGAAGTTAACTGGTGAAGAGTTAACAAAATGAAGTGAGACAAAATATGCAGAGTATTTCCAATTGCAGGAGAAAGCTAAAGATCGGGAAGACAGAGCCGCTGAGAGGGAGCTGAAAAAAAAAGCAGAATTAGAGTTAATAGCTAAAACCAAACGAGCAGAAGTAGAGTTAACTGCCAAAACCAAACAAGCAGAAACAGATGTTGAGATAAGAAAAGCTGAGATCCTGGCCCAAAGTAAGAGGGAAGAGTTGGAGATGCAGCTAAAAAGTAAGTTGTTAGAAGCTAAAACATCAGTAGAAAGAGAATCTAAGAAATTAGAAAGGCAGGAAAAAGAAAACCAATATAAAAAGTACCAGGGGATCGTGAAAAATTTCACTAAGGGCGACTGCATTGCAGCTTTCACCCAGAATTTCGAGACGATAATAGAGCATTATCAGATCCCAGAGACAGAATGAAATATTATTTACATGAGAAGTCTTTCAGGGGAACCTCTCAAAGTGATAGAGACCATTCCCAAAAATCTCAGGAACGACTATCAATATATAAAGATCAAAATTATGTCACACTTCATGTTAGATGAAGCAGGCTACAGAGAACAGTTCAGTAAACTAGCTCCAAAACCTACACTAAACGTTCTCTACTATGTTTCAGTAACCCAGGATGTGTTCAGTAAATGGTTGTCATCTGCTAAGGTTAATAACAACTTTGAAAAGTTAAAAGACTTGATTCTAAGAGATAAGATCATCTCATTTCTACCACCACCATTTTTTTAAATTTCTGAAAGAATGTGAGTGTGAAAGTGTGCAACAAGTAGAGAAACGAGGTTCGGCTTATTTCACGGCCAACAAACATTGTTTCACTAGCGTACTAACTGACACAGAGTTTGTAGCAGAAGCTACCTATGATAGAACAAAGTCAGGTACATATTATAATCAGAAACCATTCAGGCAATCTGTAAATAAGAACTACCAATGCAGACATTGCAATTTGCAACATAACGAAAATGAGATGTGTGATAAACACCCAGGGTACCTCACATACTTGCAAAACTATATCGATAAGCAAGATAAAGAGAGAAAGAGCTACAAACGATTAACCAAATGTTTCCTCTGCAAGGAGTATGGCCACTGGCGCCATGCCTGTAAAGGTAAACAAATGACCAGAAAGGCTAATGCAGCCATGTTCGATAGCTCTTCCTTTGATGAGGAACAAGTAGAGAACCATCCACACAATGTAGCAGAGGCCATTCATGTTTTCCATCTGGAAAAATGCATCACCTGCAATCGTTTTCACGAAGATGGCTTGTTAACATACGGCCATTCAATACCTATTGCCAATGAAGAAGCTAATTCGGTAATAGACTCTAAAGGTAAACTTAACATCTATCAAGGTTATGTAAATGGCAAAGCAGCCACAGTTTTACGTGATAGCGGGTGCACTCTTATTGGTTTAAAGAGGGACTTTATCTTATCTGCAGACTATACAGGCAAACATGTTACATGCGGAACTTTCTCAGGTAACATCGAGAAATACCCACTTGCATGGGCATATATTGATACACCATTCCTCAGAGGTAAGGTTAAATGCGCAGCATTGTCTAACCCATGTTGTGACATAATTGTCGGTAACCTGCTGGAAGTGAATGACATGCCTCATGATTATGTAACATCTTCTGCCGAATGTATTGTTGTAAATTCAGTAGCATCTGCTGAATGTAATGTCACTAATGTATTACCATCACCTGATGAATGTAATATCACTAATGTATTACCATCATCTCACGAATGTATTGTTACAAATGTACTACCATCATTGCATGAATGTTTTATTGAAAATGTAGTACCATCTTGTGATAATTTGGATGTTTCAAATGCAGTAACCAGATCTGCTGCAAAAGTGCAAGATCAGACTAACCAAACTGAGGCTTTAGAAATGTTAAGCCCAGTCATACTGCCTCTCAATACCATGAGAGAAAACTTATAAAAGCCCAAAAGTCAGATATATCTTTGCACAAATATTTTAATTTGGTAGGCCAAAAGCCAAGAATGACAAAGAATGCTAGATGGCACTTTGACCTCAAAGGTGGTATACTTACAAGATATTACACCAAAGATGCCAACACCACTGCGCAAACGGTGTTACCAACCGAACACCGCAAGAAAGCATTGCAACTAGCACATGACATACCCTTTGCAGGGCATATGGCCTATTCTAAGACAAGATCAAGATTGCTAACCCAGTTCTACTGGCCTAGATTCTGCAAGGACACCAAACAATACTGCACATCGTGTGACATCTGCCAGAAACTGGTTAAAAAGTGAAAACACCTGCAAGTAGAACTACAGATAACAGATCTAGCAAGTAGACCTTTTGAAAAGATATCGGTAGATATCGTAGGTCCTTTAAACCACGTTACATCAAGAGGTAACAGGTTTATTCTAACTGTTA
Organism: Cepaea nemoralis; assembly: GCA_014155875.1. Classification (NCBI taxonomy): domain Eukaryota; kingdom Metazoa; phylum Mollusca; class Gastropoda; order Stylommatophora; family Helicidae; genus Cepaea; species Cepaea nemoralis. Next base: position 33,173 of record JACEFZ010022678.1, on the reverse strand, counting down.
TTGATCTATGTAGTAGATGGCCTGAGGCGATTCCACTCAAAAATATAACGTCTAAAGATGTAATGGAAGTTTTCTTCCATATTTTTTCAAGAATAGAGTTTCCTGATACCATTCTGTCAGATCGGGGAAGTCAGTTCATTGCTGGAGCTACTCAAGCTTTTACTAGAATGTTAGGGGTAAAGCAGTGTTTTAATAGCCCATACCACCCTCATTCGAGGGTACTGTTGAGAAAATGAACGGTGACCTCCAACATATGTTGGCTAAAGTTACCCAAGAACACCCAGAGGATTGGGACACGTATATACCTGTCATACTTTTCGCATATCGAGAAGTACCTCATTCCACCATTTGAACTAGTTTATGGAGCCAAACCACGCGGCAAATTATCTATTTATAATACCATGTTAACTAAAACTGTAAATGATCATAAACCATTGTCATCATATGAACATGTCACATCATTGCGAGATAGAATTATGAATTCTTGTGTATTAGCGAAAGAATCGTTGAAACAATCTGGTGCTATTTACAGACAATATGCAAACAGAGAAAACAGGACAATAACACTGACACCTGGACAAGACGTACTACTACTGTTGCCAAGTGACAGATACTTACTGACGGACTCATGGCAAGGACCATTTAAGGTACTGAGACAAATATCGACTGTAGATTACGAAATTGCAGTAAACGACAAACATAAGGTATTCCACATTAACATGTTAAAACCGTACTACAACAGAGACAAAGACCAAGACGAGACAGCAGCAAGCACAACGATAGTGGACCACACAGACGCTGACGACGCAGAAGAAATACCGGTTCCATCTCTTGACACGACTGACACTCTATAGGACATTAAAATAAATCCTAATCTTTCTTAGACAGAGACCGACAGTTGCAGATAACTGTTACAAGACTACAGTACTATCGTCTCCAACCATCCAGGACAGACAGGCTTAGTACATCATCACATCATTATGACATCTAACACACCAATAAAGTGCAGACCATACTCCATACTCATATACTACAAGGACAAGTTACATCAGAAAATTTTAGAATTAGAGAAAAATCACATCATCAGAAGATCACAGTCACATTTTTGTTCACAATTGAGTTGGTCAAAAAGAAAGACAACACCATACGTCTTTGTGTTGACTATAGACAACTTAACAGTATTACACAGTTAGATTTAGAACCCATGACTAACTGTGAAGACTTATTGACGGAACTGACAGACGCAAAATACTTTACGAAACTGGACATGACTGTCAAAGAGCTGCCAGGAACCTAATAGATAGAATAGAGGTAGAACTATGGAAAGAGACCTAGATAGGATCAGTAGAACATAGTTATCTAGGAAATAGGGACAGAAGGGACAGCAGCACGAGTGAGAACTATAAATAGTTCTCCGACTGGACACACTCGTGTCCCAAAAGGGGACACTGTAAGACGTGAGCTGGAGTTGCCCACAATAGAGTGGGGAAACCCGCTTCACGAGAAGTGTCAACGAAACACCAGTAACTTTAAACAGTTGACCAGTTACTAACTGCGTGCTGGAACTCCAAGCACGCAAACTAGTTGATGCACGGAGAGTCAACTGATCATGGCTGGACACGACACGAAGATCGTGAGACCGGGACTCGACAGCGTAGAGGACAGACGGACGTATTCCCTATGAATACTTTGTTGCTTACAAAGGACATAGCAATACTTGTGACTTAGTCTTAGCTCCGATAGATATTCTCATCGACATCACCTTTCTCATAACATCATTACGATATACCATAATGTGTATTACCGATGTGGTTATCCGCTCACAGAGCTACTGTACAAATAGCTAATAAATTTGCATTATACTTGTATTCTTTTGTGCCTTCTCATTTCGTGTGGTACAAAAGTGGAATCCTTGTATGCCTGTCAAAGTTAAGTTGTTGACAGGCAGGATCCGAGTTGGTGTCAGAAGGTGGGGCTTGAACCACCTTCAAGCACTTTTCAAGACCATTTTCCCACATAAAGTGTAAAATTTCGACTAAAATGCTATTTGTTATTCTATCGATGTGAATTTGGAAATTCAAACCGTGATTTCTGTAAACGTTAAATATAAAGTGAAATCACATGTTTAACCATTAATTTTGAAGATGTATGATACTATATTTATCATATCAACGTTTATTAAATTTACCCACGAACTTGTGCAAAGTCAAACATAGTTTGTGCAAGGGAAGTAAATTACAAGTTAAGCTAAGATCATTCAGCACAACTCAGTCAGGGACAGTAGAAAGTGAAGACAAGACGACAATTGACTATTCATTCGACGATTCATCTCACCATTTGACGATTCATTAATACTATCATAACATTCATATCATTATATCATTCATATTATCCGCATCACATTTGTAATTTGCCGATCGTAAAAGACTGTAACATTTAAATTGATTACCACCATGTATTCTATATCATATATTATGTGCTAATTGTTGATGCTCTACAAAACAGAGACATCACACGTACCAGCAAGCCTATCGATTGTGTGTGTGCAAGACAGCGGTGCAACATCCCGAGGGGCCGTATTTTCATCTGATTAGATGAGTATTTTTTCACTATTTTGATAAGAACGATTAACAAAGCACCCTATTTTGCAGCGATTGATTGTGAATGTGTGAAACTTATTAATTGAAAAATTACTTACATACCATTTGGGTAAAAACTTAAAGCCATACGATGTCAACATTAAGTGAGTGTATCCAAGCTGGCAAAGCCCTAGGCCACAGCGGGGAGAAATTAGAGAAATGGGCAGAACAGAACTACAAAGAGGAAACAGAAAGAAAAGCTGCAATAGAGAGAGATGAACGAGCACTCGAAAGACAGCATCAGAAAGAGATGAGAGAGTTAGAGGAAACAACAAAACAAAAGCAATTAGAATCAGATAACGCCACCAAACAAAAACAATTAGAGTTAGATAACGCCACCAAATAAAAGCAAATAGAGTTAGACGACGCCACCAAACACAAGCAAATAGAGCTAGACGCACAAACAAAGTTAAAGATGAAAGAGATGGAAATTGACTCAAACATTCAAATAGCTACCACTAAACAGAAGAGTCAGGAAGAGCAAAACAAATTTTCTAAATATAAAGGGATTATCAAGCCCTATAGTCAAGGAGATTCAATTTCAGCTTGGACCGAGAATATCGAGTTTCAGCTTAGATTTCAGAAAATACCTTTAGAAGATTGGGCAATGATCTATATGAAAAATGTATCTGGGGAGCCCTTAAAAGTTATTGAGTCTATGCCAACAGAATTAAGAAACAACTATCAATATATTCATGACAGAATCATGCAGCATTTTCTACTCGATGCTCCTGGATATCAGATCCAGTACTCACAAATTAGACATAAACCTAATGAAACTTTTCTAGACTACGTATCTAATGTTCAAAGTACATTCAGTAAATGGCTTAAGGCAGCGAAAGTAGTAAAGAGTTTTGACAAGTTACAAGACTTAATGGTTATGGATAAAGTGATATCCACAGTGCCAACTCCTTTTGCTAAGTTCCTTCAACAAGCAGACATTGAATCTCTTGAGCAGTTGGAGAAACGTGGGTCGGCATATTTTTCTTCCAACCGAGATGTATTTAAGTCATCTATAAATGATTCCGATATTACTGCGTTTGCAAAGAACCAACCAAACAGATCTTTCAATCAGAAATCTTATGAGAAGAAAGATAAACCATACCAAAAGCCACCCCAGTGTGGATACTGCAATTTATATCACCAAAGGTTCTCGATGTGTGATAAAAATCCTTCCTACCCTGCACATCTTGAAGTGATGATCAAAAAGCAGGAAAACAAGAGGAACTCATATAAACGTGCAGTTAAATGTTGTTGTTTTTTTTTTGGTTCGTCTTATGGACATTATTCGTCCAAATGTTTGGGTAGACAGAGAATGAATGCCAGCAACGCTGTGCTGATTGATACATCCTCTGATAATGACAGTGAAGTTGAGTGCGAGAACGAAAATGTATTACCATTCAATAAGTGTGAGAGTGTTGCTGTAGTTACTGATATTTTAGACTTTAATAAATGTGATACTTGTCATCAGTTCCATACGGACGGTAAACTCAAATGTGATCACATCATTCCATGTTCTAATGAAGATACAAATTCAGCTTTAGCCTCCAGAGGCAAGTTAAAGTTCCACGATGCACTGGTCAATGAATATCCATGCCAATGTTTACTTGATAGCGGAAGTACTTTAATCGGGGTAAGAAGGGAACTAGTTAATCCAGAGGATTATACGGGCGATTTTGTTAAGTGCCGCACTTTTTCTGGCAGTATTGAGAAATACCCGCTGGCAAAAGTCCGTATAAACACCCCGTTCCTTTCCGGCACATTTACGTGCGCTATTTTACAAGACCCCTGTACTGACCTCATTTTGGGTTGCCGACCAGGGTTAAGACACTGCACTGATGACGAAATATTAGCCTGGAAACACACCAACACGGCCAATGCAGTTACTAGGTCAGAGACCCAAACACATCAGAATGACCTACAAGACGAAATGTTACAATTATTAACACCTAGCGGTACTAATGAAAATATCACTCGACAAGAGTTTATCGAGGCACAACGCGCCGATCCAACCATTGCACCTTATTTTAGATTATTAGGTGAAAAGGCCAAAATAACCAAAAATGCTTCCTATTATTTTAAACTCAATAATGGAATTCTCATGCGATATTATACCACCAATAACCATGAAATTCAGCAGACGGTGTTACCTCTGAAACAACGACAAAAAATAGTTTGCTGGACATTTGGCTAATGACAAGACTCGAGCCAGAATTTTGGCACATTTCTATTGGCCTAAGTTTTGTAACGATATAAAAATCATTTTGTCGATCATGTACCATTTGCTAACATTTAGTGAGAAAGGTAAAGCATGTAACAGCTGAGGTCCAACCTTCGATATTGGCCTCTAGACCGTTTGAAAGTGTAGCAGTGGATATTGTTGGACCCCTGAATCAGGTGTCGAACAAAGGAAACCGGTTCATACTAACCCTCGTGGATCTCTGTACGAGGTGGGTCGAAGCGGTGGCCCTAAAATATATTACCTCCAAAGATGTAGCTAATGTATTTTTACATCTATTTTCTCGATTCGGATTCCCTCGAACCATTTTATCAGATCGGGGAACCCAGTTTATATCGGCTGCCACGCAAGCCCTTATAAAATTGCTAGGAATCAAACAACATTTTACTTCTGCCTACCACCCTGCCAGCAATGGAATCATAGAGAAGATTAACGGGGACCTAAATACATGCTGGCAAAGGAAACAGCAGAAAACCCAGCTGATTGGGATACTCTATTACCAACGGTGCTGTTTGCCTATCGAGAAATTCCGCACTCAAGTACGGGTTTCTCGCCATTTGAATTAGTTATGAGGCGAACCCTCGAGGACCCCTAACGATTTACCATCAGTTAATCACAAGTACACTAGATAGTCCAATCCCAGTAACACCGTACGAGATGGTAACAGAAACACGCGATAAAATTATGAAGGTGTGTATAATAGCCAAATCATCTTTGGAGAGAAAAGGCCAGATCTACCGTCATTATGCCAATAAGGGTGCCAAAACCCTACACCTTGAACCCAACCAAGAGGTTCTACTTTTACTACCAGATAAACGTAATCTATTATTAACGTCATTGCAAGGGCCATTCAAAGTGGTGCGAAAGATATCAGATGTCGATTATGAAATATCGATAAACCAAAAATTAAAGATATTTCATATCAACATGCTGAAGCCTTACTTCTCACGACAAGAACCGACGACAGACGAACAGAATGCACCCACACCAAGCAACCCGACGACAGACGTACATAGCGCAACTACACTAATTAGAGCGACAGAAGACGACGACAGCGCATATACACTTAGTCAGGAAACAGAACACACAGTTAGTACAACCACAGTACTCAATCAGTTCGACGACGATGACATAGAACTACCAGTCCCGACAGTAGACATGACTGGCACAATTGAGAGTATACGAATAGAACCGAGACTCACAGACGAGCAAAGACGACAGACAATAGAGCTAGTGACAGAATACAGAGACATTGTTTCCGACATTCCAGGTAGGACTGACAGAATACAACACTCCATCATTCTGACTGATAACACCCCTATCAAATGCCGACCTTATTCCGTCCCATTGAGTTATAGGGAAAGTCTCGACAAAGAACTTCTAAATCTTGAGTCGAGTGGAATAATCCAAAAGTCGCAGTCAGAATATTCTTTTCCTATCGTCCTTGTGAAGAAAAAGGACTCTACGATCCGCCTCTGTGTCGATTTTTGCCGTTTAAATAATGTCACCAAGGTCGATGCAGAGCCAATTCCATCTGATTCTTGATATGTCCACCTCTCGAATTTTTTCTAAACTTGACCTAACGAAAGGATACTAGCAAGTCCCGAAGCATCCACTTTCTATCCATCTAACAGCATTCTCAACACCTCTAGGTCTTTATGAGTGACGATTCCTTCCTTTTTGACTTCGTAATGCTCCAGCCACTTTTGTCCGGCGCACTAGGGACCTTCTTCATGGAGTTACAAATACAGCGACGTACATTGATGACATTTGTGTCCATACTGCAGACTGGACATCACACCTACAGAAACTGCGACATGTCTTCGATAGATTGAGATTATTCGGCCTTACTGTAAAGCCAACCAAAGTTGAGTTGGGGATGGAAGAAATTGATTTCCTAGGCCATACGATCACCCGAGGCCAACTTAAGACAGATGAGAAAATTGTCACCAAAATTTTGAACTTAACCATGCCAACGACCAAGAAGCAGGTCAGAAGCTTGCTTGGTCTAGTGAATTACTACAATAAGTTCATACCCAATTTAGCTGAAATCACCAGCGTTTTTTCTAATGTTTTGAAAGCATCTGTGAAATTAAAAGTACAGGATGCAGAGTTAATTGGTGCATTATCAAAATTAAAACATATGTTCAGCGTTGTACCTATCCTGCGCTTGCCTAACCCCAATCTTACGTATTTTCTTCGTACAGACGCAAGTGTCATATCCATCGCTGGCATTTTAGGACAGTTCTATGAGGAAATCTTTCACCCGATTGTATATGTAAGCCGCAAGATTACCCCTGCTGAATCGAGACACTGCTGAGTTAGAGGCTTTAAGCGTCATCTATTGCGTCCAGAAGCTTCATAGATTCTTAGCGGGTAGCAAGTTTGTCATTGAAACTGACAATTCACCGCTGACAGTGATGCAGTCGGGAGTCCATCATAATAACAGGATCTACAGATGGTCATTGATCCTACAAAATTATTCGTTCACGATACAACACATCAAAGGGAACATGAACGTTTTGGCGGACACACTTAGCCGACCTTCTCAGATCGATATACCAGATATACGAGAAGACAGCGATCCAGCATCACCAAAATCAGTGACACTGTAGTTAATGAGTGCCTTATGTGATGAATACAGACACTGTAGTACGTGTACCATCGTGAATCGTCTAAACTTGCTAAGTATTAACTGTGTCAGTAATAGTGAAAATGAACAGACACGTTATGATTTGTCTACGCCACTAATATATATGTAACCCACAAGTAGAACGATTTACCAAAGTTACCCAGGATGAGAGCGTATTTTTTAGACTTTGTCTAAATGAACTCTATTTTTCATCAAGAGTCAACAGAGGACGCTACTCCGTCAACACACCTGGATGTAATTAGATAAGTTAGATATAAATGAATTGTATGTGATATGTATAATATTATGCTTTTATTTAAGTTGCATGTAATATCATATTGTTGTAGTTAGAATAGAGTGTAGAACCACCCTTATAACCTTAGTTAGATCATTTAATAATTAAATGTCACTTACATCTAGTTAGAAACTCATTTAGTTTAATTGCTACATCATACTTTTCAGCTTAGGACCCGAATTGGTAGAATACGAATTAGAGACCATTAATTTAGTTTATCATCATATAAACACATTTTCTTAGACAGTTAGCTAATTAGAACAATACTTAGAAATTAATCCCATCATTTAGAAATTAGAACCATTCTATATACTAACGCACAATAAGGTAACTAACACACTTTTCCTCATTTTCATCATTTAGTTAGATTAGTTCCCTTAGGTTAGCGTAGCTCAGCACAACAACTTAGAATAGTTTAGCTAGATTAATTAGTACCCACAGGATTGGTAGTGAACAATCCTCTTAAATATGTATATTTTTGTATAGAAATGACGAGTGTAAAAATAGAACACAGTCATTTGGCTTGAAAATCTGTTTTAAATTCAGCCAACTATTATTGTATATATATATATATATATATTATATATATATATATATATATATATATATATATATATATATATATATATATATATATATATATATATATATATTATTCATCCATTCTTTTTTCTACAACCATATTTTAATGACAGAGCATGTATTTTAAAACCTGTGTAGAATGAAAGATGAATGAAAGATGTATGAATGAGAGAGAGAGAGAGAGAGAGAGAGAGAGAGAGAGAGAGAGAGAGAGAGAGAGAGAGAGAGAGAGAGAGAGAGAGAGAATGAACCAAATACAGATGAGTGAGACACGTTACGGTAATTTTTTCGCCGCACAATGCGAGTTGTTGTAATTCGTCTTTGTCAATGTGTTAAGACAATGTGTTGTTCTATTTTTATCTGTGTAGTTGCTATACTTAGATGATAGAGATAGGAAACATATTTTGAGCATCATAAACCGAAAGGGTAGTCATAAATCAGACTTACAAACTCGTTTGTGACTACAATTAACCGCTTTACGGCGCTCGAAAGAGTACATACACGTAGATATAGACACACTCATATGTTGGTAAGTTAAATACATAGTAGTTGTATAGAAACATGCAACCAACCAGGAAAACTAACACATAAAGATGCATACACTATTAATTGCAAAGAGAAATAACTACTCCAAACAGGGGACACAACAAATTCTTGAAAACCTTTGTTTAACACTGAAATATTTCTTCACAAGCAGAAGCTAAAAAGGTGAACGTGAGCACATAAAGCATGTATACTAGTTGGAGTAAATATTATATGGGAGCATGAATATTATTCATGTATTGTACTCGTAATAGGGGCAATTTTGTATGGGTTGTCATTTTTGGACAATTTGAGGACAGGCCAAAAGGCATTGGTTCCGGTTCACACAAACTCCCAAGAAGTATAATGTTAGTATGAGCACAGTCTCTAGCCAACTGTACTATTGTGATGTGCTAATCAATTAGCCAAGTGAAGTGTTCAACAGTGTGACGAGGGAAAGGAGAGATCTTGTCCTATGCCTAGAACAGACGTAGAAAACTCTTGCAGTCTTTGACAAAATTAGACAGCCCTAATTTTTGTGGAGATTACTACTTGTGTTACACCCACAACTTAAAAGTTTGTAACACAACACAGAGGGAGGGAGAGCCTGTCAAAGAGCTGCCAGGAACCTAATAGATAGGATAAAGGTAGAACTATGGAAAGAGACCTAGATAGGATCAGGAGAACATAGTTATCTAGGAAATAGGGACAGAAGGGACAGCAGCACGAGTGAGAACTATAAATAGTTCTCCGACTGGACACACTCGTGTCCCAAAAGGGGACACTGTAAGACGTGAGCTGGAGTTGCCCACAATAGAGTGGGGAAACCCGCTTCACGAGAAGTGTCAACGAAACACCAGTAATTTTAAACAGTTGACCAGTTACTAACTGCGTGCTGGAACTCCAAGCACGCAAACTAGTTGATGCACGGAGAGTCAACTGATCATGGCTGGACACGACACGAAGAGCGTGAGACCGGGACTCGACAGCGTAGAGGACAGACGGACGTATTCCCTATGAATACTTTGTTGCTTACAAAGGACATAGCAATACTTGTGACTTAGTCTTAGCTCCGATAGATATTCTCATCGACATCACCTTTCTCATAACATCATTACGATATACCATAATGTGTATTACCGATGTGGTTATCCGCTCGCAGAGCTACTGTACAAATAGCTAATAAATTTGTATTATACTTGTATTCTTTTGTGCCTTCTCATTTCGTGTGGTACAAAAGTGGAATCCTTGTATGCCTGTCAAAGTTAAGTTGTTGACAATGACGAAAGGGTATTGGCAAATACCGATGCATCAAGACAGCATACATTTGAGAGCATTCGCCACACACTGTGGTCTATACGAATGGGGCATACTCCCATTCGGACTAGTCAACGCCCCTGCGACATTTGTACGAATGACAAGACTTTTACTGACAGACATCCCAAATATACTTTCTTACATGGACGACATTTGCGTACATACGACGACTATGACAGACCACTTAACGACTTTACAACAGACATTTGAACGCATCAGACACCACGGCCTAACAGTTAAACCTTCAAAGGTTGACATAGCCTTCCAAGAAATTACTTTTTTGGGGTATAAAATTTGTAACGGCTTTGTCACTACGGACGACAACATTGGTTCAAGAATTCTCAAATTGTCGCTTCCGACAACAAAGAAGGAAATAAGAAGTGACCTAGGTTTACTAAACTACTATAGACAATTCATTCAAAAATTTGCTACTTTGACCGAGTGTTTCACCAATTTACTAACCAAAGATAAACCAAACAAAATTGTGTGACAGAGAGAAAAGAAGGGGAGAAGAAGAGAGGGAAAGGGAGAAGAGAGAGAGAGAAGAGAAAGAAGAGGGAATGAGAGAAATGATATAAATAGTGTGAAGCCTAAAAGTTCGTTCCTCAGTCGAATTCTGCCTACAACGCACTATCTTTGATAATAAGGAAAGAGGGGGAGAAAGAGAGAAGGAGAAAGAGGATGAGAGTAAGGGATACGACAGATTTAGGTTCGTGTCTACGCGTGAGAACAATAGTTAATTATACTATTGCACCATCAATGTCTCACGGTGTATGTTAGGTTATAGAAGAGATGTACAGCCCTCACAAGGTCTCTAAGCTACTCTAATCTTATATTACTTCAGACTGACAAGTCGAAATGAAAGGCAACTCAACATATATTTATTTCCTTCTGAACAGTAACAGAGTGACAATCTACAACATAATCGCATCGAGTAACCAGTACATACATTGCAGACACATAATGCATAATCAACTCTAATAATACAATGCTGCATTACCTCACAAGGGAGAGATAGATAGTATAACAGACTATGCAACTGGATGTTAGGGGAATGCCACCTATGATCACCTACTAACCGCATCGAAGCAAAGAACTAAAGCTAGGATTTCCACCGGCCTTTTGTCTATCTCGCAGTAACCGTTCTGCAGGCCTATAAGTGGCCCATTTACTTAGTCCGAATACCCAGGGGCCATTTTGTTCAGATGAATATCTGTTTATTCAGATATGCCCGGTATGCTTGGGTATCTCCAGTTTACCCAGGCAATGCCTGAAACATTATAAAACAATACCCGTGAGTGTTATGTAAGAATAAACCTTAGTCTTTCACTACCTACAAAGTCCTTAACATCTATTGCTTCTCTATCTATGCTAGTATTAAGCCTTATCAGCAACATCACCATTATGTATAGCCATAACATAAATTAACAACAGTATTTTAAACACAGTAATTTATCGTCTATTTATATTTAACAAACGTTATTATTTCCGATCTCCCAACGCGCCGCCTACAGCCAACATAAACCTAAAAGTATTTAACCATTTACCCGAAGATTTGAACTCGCTGCCTGTACCCCGCAAGGCCAACTTAACTACACAACAACAGAAATGTGACCCCGCTTCGCCTCTGTCCAGCGAACAAAAGACACACATTCCTTCCTGTGCCCGCCCCGTCTCTCCGACGATCTCACCTGTCCTTATTGTCTGGTTGACCCAGTGGTCGCTTCGCAGGTGCGAGCTCGTCTGCTAGACCCGGTCTCTGTGTTTGTTTATATCTTGCAGTAGCCTTTCGTTTTATATTTACAGGCTGTGTTGACCCGCCTAGTTATCATTAATCTTGTAGTCTAATTGCTTAGTTTACATGCACATATATAGTTTATCTACACTCTGCTTATCTAACCGATTAATTTGACCCCATCACTCTATTTCGGCCATTTAAATATAGGTCATTTGCAGAACGTCGCATTCAATCTTGATCCTTGCCGTGGTCGCAACTCCTTAGCGAGTTAACGTTCAGTAGTTTGTCAATGCTTCCTTGCTTTAGACTGCTATTATAGTTAGCTAGCTAGTTAGATGTGGGTCCTTTGCAGGACGTTGCACTCAGTCCTGACATTTGTCGGTCGTTCATTATTACGCGGTAAGTTCACCTACGGTAGTTTGCTATAGCTCTCTAAACTAAGATACCTGATTATAATATACAATTATTCTAATTAGGTCTAAGTCTTACGTCAACTTACATTCAGCTTCTGTCGTCCAGTAGATCTTCTGGGTTCCATAGTTGACATATAATTGCTCCTCTTCAACCTCTCGTTTGTCGTGGATCCCACCAGACGTTTTCCAATCATGTCTGACATTAGTCTCCTGTGTGATTCCGATTGACCTTAGTCTCCTGTGTGATTCCGATCGCAGTGTCTCTGGCTAGTGGTTGTCCTATCTGACGTTAGCCATCATCTGCAACTAATGAGCGGTTTCCTTAGCCAACAGTCCTTCTCAAATGGCTTGCACGCCATTTTGTGATCCTCGGAATTTGCGTTCCACTCCATCAGGTTTATCTACCTGGAATAAATGGTTCACAGATCCTTGACCATCTGCTTTTCTTCGGCGGTCCAGACGAAACTGTGATATGTGCATCTTTTCCGTCTTTAATACCACCTCTCCATCTTCCTGGACACTAAACAGCCTGGGATATGGACATCACCATCGCCGAAGTTCCGAACTCATACCTCCTGGGCTGGGCGATCGCCCAGCCCTCGGCCCACTCGGCCCTGTTGCTAAACCGTACTCTTGCTCGTTCCACACTGTCCAAACTGACTGGATCCCAAAGTATATATGACGTCTACCCGTGCTGTCGCTGTCCCGCGGCCTTGTCTTTCCCCAACACCGCGCGGGGCAAATCTCCAATCAGCATACAGCACGCAGCTTGGCTGATCTGCATGTTTAATTTGCATCTTATTATTAATCTAACTCCCTTCACCCCGCTACGACCTTGTTTTTGAGTTCATAGTCCTTGTTTGAGTTCATGCTCCTTGAAGTAGATTTCTCAGCTCAAGCACGTTCCCACTACCGTAAATTCTGCCAGCCTACGGTACCTACTTTTGTTTCTAGACAGCCTCTGTTTATTTCCGATCTCGTATGCACCTATAAACTATGTGGCATGTGTTGTTTTCTGACAGCTCCAGATTAATACTGAACTGTTTGTAACTATAAATTCTAAACCATCTAGAGTTACTCATGGCCACTTGACAGTTCAGAACAGATTTACGTTACTTTTGGCTGAAAAATCTTACTCTAGTTTCTGTCTGGGTGACCCAGGGTTTACCAGTTCGTTTGTCGCCCGAGACCCTGAACTCCCTGACTGTTTTAGAAATATTCTGGTCGATGAACTGTACTTCCAAAGTCCACGACTGGTTTTCGTGGCATCACTATCTAGTGCCTCATTATCCCATTTTGTGACGCATCAGGCGTTCACAATTGTAAACAGCGAATGCCTGAGACCTGCATTCACAAAAGTTTGATCGTATTTTTCCAGTAACCCCATACTCAAATTGCTACATTTGGACACTATTTTCAGATTAAGAACCGACGCGAGCTCCATAGCCATCGGTGCCGTGTTATTGCAAAGCCATGAGGAAATACTTCACCCAGTATATTACGTGAGTCGCAAGCTCCAACCACGAGAGAAACATTGGTCGACTCCTGAGTTAGAGGCCCCCGCTCTGGTATATGCAGTTAGAAAATTATCTATATTTTTATTAGGGAAACATTTCATCGTCGAGACGGACAACAATCCATTGACAATCACCACTACTGGTACTCCGACGAACCACAAGATAGCAATGTGGTCGCTATTACTCCAAGACTTCAGTTTTGAAGTAAGGCATATAAGCGGTACTCAAAATACGATTGCCGACTTTCTTTCCAGATGTCCGCGTGACACATCCGACAGCCTACCCTTGCCTGAGCGCTCACATGAGAGCAATGAATAGTTGCAATTGTTTATAGCGCTCAGTAGCACAGCAAAATTAAATTGAGTATATCTCAGAAATGCTGTGAAAGATAATTGTGATAGGAACAATGTCCCCATATACATATATCCTGCACATATATTATATTTTATTAAGGTATTTATTTAGTTATTATTATTATATTATATTATTAAGTTATTATTTATTGGATGTGACGAATACTTGTGCGTTATGAGAACGAAAGGAAATAATATTTTAAAGTATTGATAAACATGTAAACGAACAGTGCTACGAGGCATTACCAAGCCTACCTGAAGTCATCTGTTGATTATCCGTAGTATCTGAGCTTGTAAACATGGTTGATAAGTTTACCAAAGTGTTCATACATTTTAAACTGTGTTAATGGAACGACGACAACTTAATCCAACAGAACGCTTTAATTTGTACTTCGAAATAACAGTTTATCCACCAGATGTACTTGAAACTGCGTAATCCATTCGTCTACACAACAACATGACGAAAGAACATTTTGTTATTGACATCTTAGCACGCCAGCTGTGTACTTCCGGTATTTTTGGATTTAATTAGCAAAAATTTAAAAATCAGCAGACTATAAAATAAGTCTCACAAAGAATTGACATTTTACATACACTTTGTGATATGAAATTTGAATATACAAATTGTATGAAAGGATTTTTGATAGTTGTAATCTGAGAATCCCAGAATGATCAATTTGTTTTCAATAGTACCATTTGGTTCACTATTGACAATAAGCATCAAACTGTGACGCTTAGAACTTCAGTTACCAATGTAATTTATTTTCTTTGAAAGATTGTTAAAATTATCGCCCATAGAGTTTATTGTTGTTTCACCAGTACATCCAAGGGAAACAATTTGAATTACTGGTAATGTGTAGTAGATATAGAAATACCGTCCTCATATTGCCAGAATGGCGACACATCGCAAGATGACATGAACTATGCGTGGAGAATAATTACAGAAGTTGTGGACCGACATTAGACTGTCTGACCATAGTGGGTTGGCGTCAAATGTTGGAGTCATCTTATGAGGAAGACGACTCGCGGCCTGACATGTCTCTTTTGCCAATTGTTTTTCCAATTGTTGTGAGGTAGTTGCGTTGCTTGGAAGATAGCATAAATCGATGATAGCTATCGGACTGGCTGTGTCTATGTACAACCTACGTAAACATCCAACTAGGGGATTGTACTTGAGTAGTGTGGCGTAATAGCATCATTGACGAGCGTGTGTATATATCATACAATTACCCATAATATTTCAATACAAACTAAATTGTCAAGTCAGATGACAAACCATGGGTCGATTCTGACAGGTTTAAGAAATAAACCCAGATGTATATAACCAACAATGAAAGGATACTCCTTTCATTAGAGAGGGTGGCGGGAGAATGTCAGAATCTCCTCAAGAGATCTGCCGCGTCTTCATCATCGACGCCTGGCGATTACGGCCAGGTACGCCTGTGAGGGGCACTAACTCAGCTGGAACGAGAAGGGTCAGTTGTGGCACGCGTGGCACGGAGTCCACGCAGCAAGGAAACACGACCAACGAGGGCTCACTGCGGTTAGTAGCCAGACTGGCTCGGACGGTGATAGTGGACGGATATGGAAGGGGTGTGTTCGTATTGCTTGGAAGAGGGAACGCTATTAGAGAGAGAACGCCTGGTTGAGTATAGAAGACTGTGCATCTGTGAGGGAGTGTTGTAAGTTATGTATTGATGCATTGCATGTATGTATTTATTATGTAATTGCTTCGCCGTTATGATGAAGCGATGCCTGTAATGTTTGCGGGTGAGTGAGAAGTGCGAATAAAGTAGTTATAAATTGTATTCGCTGTGTGTCACGTATAGTCATTCTGTGACAGTGTTTGTTATCACATTTGTTGGTTACTACGAGCCTGAGTGATTGTAAATCACTACGCTGACAGCTGATGTTGAGTTTCCGAAATTGAAGTAATTTGCCGCTGGTATGGCATCAGTGCCGGTCTTCCTGGTCTAGGGATTACACGAATTTCTCCGTAATCCCATATACTCTCGTAAGCAGCGTGATGTGAGCGAGAATTGGTAGCGGTTCTTTTCGCGTCGGTAACTTACGGGGTATGTGAGCCGGACGCTCATAAAGCAATGGCAAACTACTGAGCGTAATCTTGCCAAGAAATCAACACGCGTAATCTTGCCAAGATATCAACAAACAGCTGAAAGATGCTGATGTTGACAGCGATGTCCTGTAAAGGATATGAAAACAATGGTATCAGTGTTTAGAACAACTTATGTCTGTGTGCAAACATTTTCAAAAATGAAATATGTGAAATCAATACATCGAACGAGATTGACTGATGAACATTTGAAAGCAATTCTCTAGATTTGATGCTGCAATTCCAAACCAAACATGGATGAAATCTTGAAAATCAAATATCAGCTTCACAAATCTTACTAACCTTTTTTTTTGCTGCTTAGTTTGTGAGATTCGTTTATGTGCACACTAGGTCTGATGTAACTATTGTTGTTTCTAACGTCGCCTTCTTTGATAACCTTTTGTAGTAAATAAATATGTTGGTTGTCTTTGTGTTTTTTTGTGTGTGCATTGCACGCCACTCACCGATGATTAACTTAGTTTTTCGTCTTTTTTCCCAGAGCGTTCATTCTGGCTTGCAAGTGTTGTTAACGTTAGATGCATATCCTTTACAGAACGTTTGCAGTCAACACCAGCATTTTTTGCTATCGTTGATGTCTTGTCAGTAGTTTGCCATTGCTTTCTGAACGACCAGGACCCATACCATAGCGTAAAAAACAGCGCAAAGCGGTCTGCTGCCAAATCGCGCGCATCTGTGTTTCGAACGTGGGTATACGGGATTACGAACCGCGTCCGTAATACCTTCGCCACGGAGAACGGCGCAAGTATTGTACAGAATGAGAATGCGGCCCGCGCTTGTCATTTTTTTCAGTTATCCGGCCCGCCGAGAAAAAAGTTTGGTGACCCCTGGTCTAAATCCATGCAGCATCATTTTTCTTCACTCTGCCTGTGCCTCTGATCTTTCCGGTCGTTACAGCGTTTTCCAATGTCTCATTTTTCAGTATATGACCAAAGAACGATAGGTGTCTCTTTCTTATTGTTGCCTATAATGTCATACTTTCATTAGCCCCTTTCAGTAAATTAGGTTAATTGCTCTGGTAGTCCAGTGTGTTCACAACATTCGTCTCATGAAAATACAGCTCACTGAATGCAAATGTTGTTGACATCTTCTGCCAAATAAAATTATTGCATTCATTTCAGATGTCCCATTTTTTTAAAGTTCCATGAATTTCCTTAATGAATTCAAACACAGAAGCCACAAACAGTAAGTTGCACGATTTATTACCTGCCATATTTTGCTGCATCTCATCAGATGCACGCACACTGCAGAGTTATATATATATAAATAAATGCTTCACATTCGAACAACATCAGTAACTGTGTTTTAATTATGTCAGTTATAGTATAATTAATTTATTCACTTCTTATGATATATATGATCATAGTCTTTTCTAAAATAGACTCGGGCTGATTATCTCAAGTTATAAGTAAACTTCTCGGCAGGCTGATCCGTGGCCGTGTGGGAGTAACCCATTGTTGACTTTAGTAACAGAACTTAAAAACAATGTTTTCCCGTGATGAATTTGAATAACGAAGACACAAACAATAGATTGCACGATTTATTGCCTGGCATATTTCGCTGCATCTCGTCAGGTACATTCTGCAGAAATCACACAACTTACGTGAATTAATTAGGTAAATCCTTCAAACTGAAATATACACATGTTCGCACAGTAATGTCGATGGTATCCCATTCCCAGCAGTAAAAGAACCTGTAGCTTTGTAAGCCAAATCAAATTGTATTTACCAATTTACATGCAGATGCGAGGCCATCTACATAGGCAGAACTGAGCGACAGTTACATTGCAGGATTTCGGAACATATTCCGAATTGGTTGGACAAGATACTAAATACAGAAGATGGTAGCCTAGGCAGGCCGACACACTGAAACAGTCCGGCTTCATCGGTCGGGAGACATGTGCTCGAGAGCGGTCACGTGGTTGAAAGAGACAGTGCCTTCCGTGTGTTGTTCAACACACAAAGTAGTCGATTGTTAAAGTTTGCTGAAGCTATAATAACCTTCGTAAGCCGTCCTTGTGCAAGCAGAAAGGCATGTTAGTCAGTTTAAAATTACTGTGGTAGAAAATCGACATTACTGTGCGAACATTTGTATATTTCAGCTTGAAGGATTTACCTAATTAATTCACGTAAGTTGTGTGATTTCTGCAGTATGTACCTGACGAGATACAGCGAAATATGCCAGGCAATAAATCGTGCAATCTATTGTTTGTGTCCTCTTTATTCAAATTTAGTAACAGACCCTGAAGCTGATGATGTTCTTCACTGACCGACATTCAGTCCTTTTGTTTTATTTTCTTTCTTTAATTTTTAAATATATAGTATCTAGATAACTAATTAATCAATAATACAATTATCATATTCAATAAAGTTTATATATTTTTCTGCTCAATAAAATATTCAGATCTGTATACTGTTCTAGGTATTGTGTTCACACATTGGTTATATACACACATGAAATGCACTGAAATTGAAAGTGCAAACAACTGGAAAAAACGTAGTGTAGGTCAGCTTCACAAGAACACAAATTTAAACACAAAGAACATTGAGATTACAAACCATCAGCAAAGAAAAAATAAATAACAATACAAAATAAAGCCAGAAATGACACCCAATTAAGTAAAAAAAAATATTTAAAAGTAAAAGATCTGTTTTACATCTTAATGCGTCTTGGACATATCAAGCTAGGCCCATATTTTTATAGACCAATCGGCGCTCGGTGGGTGATGTGGACGGCCGCCTTTACTTTCCATGGATGGCATTTCCTGATTCGAATGTTAGTCTGCGTCAATCTGGGAGCACAGTTAAGTTTTAGAAAATCTGCGCCGATGCAGGTCAAACCCTTATCCAGCCACGAAATACAAGTTAAGGGGCGTTGATAACTTGTGCTAAGTATGATTGTTGCATCCCTTTCATGTGATCTTATTTTTGGTAACTTAATCTGTCTAAATATAGAACTCGTACATGTTACGTCGCGACGGCTTGAATATTTCAAGGCATATGTAGAAAATACTACGACTTTAATAAGGCTGAGCCGTGGCAGTGTGGAGATGCATATAGCTAATCACCAGAGCCAAAGCTGTTGATGTTCCATGCAGCTAACTCTATACTCAGTCTTTTTTATTATTATCCCCCCCCCCCCCCCCCACCCCCCACGTTTTCAAAATGTGTACTTTTAGAACTAACTAATCGGTTGTACACATGATAAGATTATTATTTTTTTCGCACGCTCGCTTTGAACTAGCGTAGTCCATACACACTACTTCCAGTAGTGCTGGACTAAATTTTTCGTGTGGATTAGCTTTCCCTATTAAGAGTGTCCCTCGCCAGCAGGCGAACCCACTGCAACTTCAGAGGTACTTGTAATTTACGTCCCCAAACTGACGACCACACTGACCTCAGATTTTATATATTGACCTGGGTTCTCAGGTCAACCCAATCTAAACTGGATGCTGGGAAGTGAACTGGAAAGTAAAAGCAGACCGTCCTGATTTTGACCACATCACCCATCGAGTGCTGATTGATCTATACAAATATAGGGCTAGCATGATATATCCAGCTGGGCCTCAAGGTGTGGAAAAGAGTCTCGTCCTTGACTTTTTTAGCTGCTGCCAGAGTGAAGTCCATTATCTTCACCAGGTCTATGCCTCAACTTCTGCTTCAGCTCTACACCCTCCTGCCACGTCAGACATCACAGATCTTAGTGGGAGTTGGCTTTTCCTGAAGGATGTGTTCAGGATTCTGAACTCCAATTCCACATGAATATTCATGTCTGATACTTGGAGATGATACTGATTGTCAAGTAGTCTTAAACGGCCCGCGCTTAGGTGAAATATCATCATTACATCATTAAGCGAGTTGTGTTGCACTGTTTCGTCAATCTGTGTTTCAGTACATTGGACTTTAACAAGCATTTATGTGTGTGTGTGTGTGTGTGTGTGTGTGTGTGTGTGTGTTTTGAGTTAGCTTTCCTTAGCCTTTCACTTTCATCAATCTGCCTGGGAGGTGTATCTCTTCTGGTTCCTACCCCTTGACGTGTGAGACACTACCAGTAGCTAAGCTACTGTCAGCACAGCTCGTGGGGTCACTGGTCCCTCTACCACATCAAGGTGGATACACAGCAGAGGGGTTTAGACGAAAGTTGAGTTTGTCCGTGTCTATTTTTCCTCCACTTAGAGGTGTCTTGATTGCAGATGATGCATTTTGCTTCTCGGAATGACAGTGGGTAGTTCAACTGTTCCAATGCGCTTCTGGTTTTAGACAAGGCATCTAAGGCTCTCTGATTTCTCTGTGTCAGATTTTTTGTTTTAAAACATTAAGCTGGTTTTAATGTTAATGACGTTAATGCTTTTTTTTTTTTTTTGTTGCCTGCACCAATTAAAAGAAAGATAATTATGTAATTCAATAACATATTTTTTTTTTTCAGTTATAAAATCATTCATAATTTTAAGATTGTGGAATTGGAAATTCTGTTAAATTGTCAACATTTCCAGGTAAGTCTGAAAGTTCTCTTCAGCTGAGCTTAAGTCTGAGCCCCAAATGTTCCTGCATGCTTGTCTGATGTAATTTTTTTATTGGTGTTCTCTTCTTTCACCTGTATCGAACCCTCCAGTATTTTTAGGTGCAAACTTCCATGTCTCACAATGTGATCAAGTCATGATAACCTACTTTGTGTTTATACTTTAAATAACTGTCTCTAGTGAGTTTACGAATGTTTGTCCTCATTCACGTTCAGTTAATTTAAAAGTATCTATTGCAACATTATGTAAATTTTCCTGCCATCTTATATTTACTCCCACCCAAGCAATATGTCTTTGATAGGTCCAGAGGCAACTGAAATCATGGAAAGGACTAAATGTCTTTGATGTTTTGGCTAAAATGTATTGAATTCACGCTAACAAACGTGATTTACAGTAATTATTGACGTCTACTCTGAACACTTCCGTTCCACTATGTGCGCTTCTCATACTGAAATTCCCGTACACCATGGAGAATATTCATTATTGAACAGAATTTATGTTTCATGTGAAGATGTGATACATTTCATAATATGCACTTCATCTCTGAAACGTAAATTATATACCGCATATAAATAAACATTGAGATCTGCTGTATAATCTGCAGAACAAAAATTGTTTTGTTGGGTGTTTGTCATCGTCTTGCTCTTATCTAGGTAACTGAGCTCGGGTTCACACAGGCAACAATAACTTAGTTCAAGATGGTATCGAACATTTATTGTATTTTAATATACAGTGCGTTGGCGCAGTGGGTTAACAAACCCGCGCTATATTACATATCACAGATAGTTAACATCAAACACATAGGTATCATACAACAGTCTAGCAAACTATCTAGCCTATGTATATATATATATATCTATTGATATCTGTTGAGTCCCTCTAAGGCAGGCCCTGTTGCCTCTCTGAAGTCCGTCTGTCCTCTCCCGGTCTTCACGTGTCCCAATCCGACACGGGTGGTAACTCTGTCCGAGTTCCTCGTGGACCCCGCAATAGGCGGGCCACATCAGTGTCCACGGAACCCTGGACTCAATGACCAGTCCTTCTAGAAGGCTCTAGATTACTCGGGCCTTGAGTGACTCTCTTCTATCCCTTGGGCTGGAGTTGCAGCCCTTTAGTTAATATCTCTAAAGGTGAGGCGGTGACAGGATTCCCCCCTCTCCCCTGATCTGATGGTTTGTTATAGGGTAATTAGATCTGTTCTAATTCTGTCACCGAATCACATAAAGTTGGTGTTTGTAGTTTGGTGGACAGTAACCTGGTAACCTACATACTGGCATTAAAACTCATGTATTCTCCCATACACCACTTCTCTGATTTGGTGAAGAGATCACTCTGTCTCCTGTGTCCTTAAAAATGCTTATCTGACCGAAGTTACGTGACGTTTTAGTAGTTGTATTTACAACCCGCCCTTCTCATAGTACCCCACTGGTACCAAGACAATTAATCTCTGTATTAAAGAGAATTAACAAGACCGAAGTCCTGGCTAATTAAGTACACCTTCAAATCTTGATCTGTGTGTGCATTTCAATAC
Source organism: Cepaea nemoralis (assembly GCA_014155875.1). Taxonomy (NCBI): domain Eukaryota; kingdom Metazoa; phylum Mollusca; class Gastropoda; order Stylommatophora; family Helicidae; genus Cepaea; species Cepaea nemoralis. The sequence continues at coordinate 10,745 of JACEFZ010022678.1, read as the reverse complement.
ACTTTTACTCTCGTATGTTGTATAATGCTAAATATGTAGTTACGTTGTTATTTTATCCCCTCAGACTACATGTGTCCCTGTTGGCTTGTTAGTGTGTTGACTAATAAGTTGCTGTTTCTAATAAAGTGACTGTATTTTAAATTGATAGTGTTGAGTTTTAAGTTTTGTGTAAAGTGTGTGCTGAATGTGTGGCGTATTTCCAAGCGTCACGAGTTGGGATAACCTCAATCATGAATTACTCCACTGTGTGCAATACATGATCAGGCATTCCAAGTAGTGGTGCTTAGCTGTATACTAACTCCTAAACTAAGTATATTAAACTAACTGCTAAATTAAACTAACTACTAAACATGTATTAACAATTTAGACAAGTCATGCAATTTTACATGAAAGACGCAGACAAATTACAATAAATACGTTTTGCGTACAATTTTTCCGCTAGGTATATCGTTCTCTCATTTAATCCAGTCACGCAGTCATTCACTCACCTTTCATTCAAAATAGTATTTGGTTAAAATATATAATTAAAGTTGAGGTAAGTGTTATTGCCCTTAGAAAAAGTGGACTAGGCGATATTTGCCCTTTAAGAAAATACGTACTTTTTGTACGATGACTCAAAAATGGTTTATAATTTAACCAGAAACAATTGTATAGGACGGTTCTTTAGCTTATGAATGGAACCGCCTGTAATATTTACGTAGAATATATACAAATTACAGGTTATCACATTTTATATACATCATTAATGCAAATATAATACATATTTAATGTTAAAAGTAATTAATTAATTAAATAACTAAATCCAACGATGATGTGCGCGTTGTCCTCCTGTTGTTAGCGTGTTATGCCATGAATGTTAAAGGTAGTATGGCTGTCTCTTGAGTGTTGTAGTCGACGTCGTTCTGTTTCGGCTGTTTGCAAAGTTTCGTAGTAACAGCAAGTATGGAATGTTCTCAATGTCCCATATAACGTGTTCTTACAGAATTCAGAGTCAGTTCACTGGTTGATATTATTGGTCGAAACACAGTTAACGTTTCTTGCTGGGATCGTTCTAGAGCGTGGCACTTGATATTATAGCTCTTAAAGTATAGGTCTTAAAGTCTAGCTCTTAAAGTATCATGTTCATGGGTGTCGTAAGTAACCTATTCACTGAGAGTTCTCTAGCAGGTGTAGAGTTACACTGTTATATGCAACAAACTAAAAGTATCACAGTTTCTAGTATGGCGAATGGTCGATGTGCTAAGAGTCATTCTATTGGCGCATTCGTTTGCCGTGATAATAGGTCAGCCATAATGTTGTCTGTGCCTTTGATATGGTGGATTTCGAAGTCGAAATCTTGAAGAAGAAGACACCATCTTTTCAAACGATGGTTTTTAGGTGACCCATGGTTAAGGACCAATAATGGCGAACTGTCAGTGAGAACTACAAAGTGACTACCCAAGAGGAACTTAGATAATCTCAATATACAAAACAATAGGCTTAAAGCCTCCAATTCCACTGTGGCATACCGTGTCTCTGCCTTCTTTAGTTTGCGGCTTACGTAGAGAATCGGGTGTCTCACTACTGCTGCTGCTGTATCGTTGTGACTTATATTTAGCTGAAAAATGTCTCTATTTGCTGTGAAAAATGCATTTCCCTTGGACTCGATTTCCTGAATACTTTTACAGTCCATTTGTTTTAAGAACTTAGCAAAAGGTGTAGGGATGGTGCTAACTATTTTGTCTATAATAATGAGCTCTTTAAGTTTGTCATGGCTGTTGTTAGTTTTAGCCGAGTTAATCCACTTTGTACACACGTCTTGGACTGTACTGACATAATCTATAAATGTTTGGTTTGGTTGTGGAGATAATTTGGCAAATTGTTGTTGGTAACCTGCAGTATCTAAAGAAAAATGTTGGAGAATGCGTTGTTTTAAATAGTCATAGTCCTTTCGCATTTCCTGTGGCACTGTCTCTATTACTTTTAAAGGTTCAAGAGCTAAGTTTCTCATTAAAATAAATGCCCAATCTGATTTTATGATCTTATGGTAGGACATGAGACACTCAAAATTTTCCAAGTAGGCGCTGATGGAATCTCCTGAGCAGAACGCTTTCACGAGGCCTTTATACTTGTTATATTTTTGTTCCTCTTCTTTGCTTCTTAGCTTATTCACAGATATTTCTGCGTTGGACTCAATCTCCATCTGTTTTAGTTTTATTTGTGTATCGGCATTCAATTGGGCTTGTTTGGCCGCCGCCTCGAGCTCCATTTGCAATTTCTTTTCTTGTGCCTGCATTTGCATTTTCTTTTCTTCTGCTTCCATTTGCCTTTGTTTTTCTTCTCGTTCTATCGCTCTTTCTTAACGGGCAATGTTTTCTGCGTGCGTTTTCTGTGCCCATTCTGACAGTTTCTCTTCTTTATAACCTAATTTTATTCCTTGCTCAATGCATTTATCTAAGCTAGCCATTTTGTGTTTTACTTGTTGGTACTGTTTATAAAGTTAAATCCCTTAGAAAAAATGTTGGGGAGTGGAAAATTTAGTTACCTCCCTTAATTATTAAATTTGTAAATCAAAATGCAAGGTTATGTTGGTGACAAGGTAATGTATATGCAAACAAATCAATGTGAAACAAAATGATACATTGATGGATGGTGAGAAGTACAGCTTAGAGTTGCAATGGGTATGATATGAAACTTAGCTTTTAATCCCAGAACTCGCTGATGTTGTCTTGTACTCTCGCCTCTGTTGGAAAGGTTACATAAGTTGCACGCGCCACTATTCGCGGAACAATCTGCTCGTAGAGTGAGAAAACATTAGTAACAGTCAAAAAATGTCAGTCATGTCAAAAATAGTTTATCTTAATAACAATAATGAGAGACACACTGCTGAGGCACTGCTGAGACACTGCTGAGGGACTCAGATTAATTCTATTTTATTGCTAGATAGCTACTAATATTTAAACTTGTAAAGTTAACAATTTGTGGTACAAAAATTAATTTAGTGATTTTACATGGCAATTAATAGTTCTTTCACAATAGAAAACCGGAAAACTAGCCCCCAAAAAGCCTGTCATCGTCTTGCTCTTATCTAGGTAACTGAGCTCGGGTTCACACAGGCAACAATAACTTAGTTCAAGATGGTATCGAACATTTATTGTATTTCAATATACAGTGCGTTGGCGCAGTGGGTTAACAAACCCGCGCTATATTACATATCACAGATAGTTAACATCAAACACATAGGTATCATACAACAGTCTAGCAAACTATCTAGCCTATGTATATATATATATATCTATTGATATCTATTGAGTCCCTCTAAGGCAGGCCCTGTTGCCTCTCTGAAGTCCGTCTGTCCTCTCCCGGTCTCCACGTGTCCCAATCCGACACGGGTGGTAACTCTGTCCGAGTTCCTCGTGGACCCCGCAATAGGCGGGCCACATCAGTGTCCACGGAACCCTGGGCTCAATGACCAGTCCTTCTAGAAGGCTCTAGATTACTCGGGCCTTGAGTGACTCTCTTCTATCCCTTGGGCTGGAGTTGCAGCCCTTTAGTTAATATCTCTAAAGGTGAGGCGGTGACAGTGTTCATAATGATAAGGTTATATGCTAGATTAGTGGTTCTCAACCTTATTTGGCACAAGCCCCCCCCCCCTTTACCATATGTTCAGAACGTCATTCACCCCCCCCCCCCCGCCCCCTTTTCGAATTTCCTCCCTATAAATCCCCCTCCCACCTTTACACAGTGTACATAAAAATGGAAGCTAAATTTAATAACACATACTAGAACACGTTTAGACATCTACATAAAACGTGATTTGCGGGTCTCCTTACGTTATAAAACGAATTTCATTAGGGCGAGAAGTACAGAACCGTGAAATTTAGGGGGAAAAACAATATAAAGTAACTGGTTCTTGTATTAATGCGATCTTGAAATAATCTTAACCCCCCCCCCCCCCGCCCCCCGAAACCCTAAAATTTCCCCCTGGGGAGGAATTCCCCACCAGTTGAGAACCTCTGTGCTAGATCTTATCATTTTCCCTCAGTTGGTTACTGAGTTACGGATTTTCATACAGGGGCAAACATTTGTGAACACACCAGTTTCTTCACAAATGTGTTCACGTTATATCTGTGCTGTCCAGCTCACTTCTTGTATCGTACTGCAGGGGCAGCCGTGGCTGAGAGGTTGTGGCGTCTGTCTCAGGCTCAGAAGGTACTGAGTTTCAATCATAGCTTGTGGCGGAACTTTTCCCACAATTTACAACAAAGGTCCTGGCAGACACTGCTAGAGATCTGTTACGGTCATCCTTCACTGTGGATGTGGTACTGGATTATGATGATTACGCTAAAACTCTTATGTATATCTTCAAACTGGGAATATCAGTTTATAAGCTAATACTATTTAAAAAGAAGAGAAATATAAATCACCATCCTCATGTTCATATCTCTCCACAGATCTCAGTTCTTGGTGTTCCTGATCAACTCGGGTATAGTGTTTATTTTTATTTATTTTTTTGCCCCAATATAAAATTCTATATCTCAGTAACCAACTAAGGGAAAATGATGAGATTTAGCATATAACCTTATCATTATGTCCACCCAAGAAAAACATTTTTGTTCTGGAGATTGTACAGCAGATTTCAATGTTTGTTTATATGCGGTATATAATTTACGGCTCAGGGATTAATACCATCATTTTAAGAGTATTAGAGCTTCAGCAAGACACATCATACTTTCATTAGCCCCTTTCAGCCAATTAGGTTAATTTGTCTGGTAGTCCAGTGTGTTCACAACATTCGTCTCATGAAAATACAGCTCACTGAATGCAAATGTTGTTGACATATTCTGCCAAATAAAATTATTGCATCCATTTCAGACGTCCCTTTTTCAAGCTTCCTTAATTCCCTTAGTAAATTTAAACACAAGACACAAACAGTATATTGCATGATTTATTGTCAGGCATATTTTGCAGCATCTCGTCAGATGCATACTGCAGAATTATGTATAACTAAAGCTTCACATTCAAAACAATATCAGTAACTGTCTTTTAATTATGTCAGTTAAAGTATAATGAATTTATTCACTTCGTATAATATATATATGAGCATAGTCTTCTCTCAAAAATAGATTCGTACACATTTCATCGGGCTCTTCTGATTATGTCAATGTATAAGTAAACTTCTCGACAGGCTGATCCTGGTCGTGTGGGAGTAACCCACTTTTGATTTTATTTACAGATCCTGAAGCTGAGGATGTTCTTCACTAACCCGACACTCGCTCCTTTTTGTTATTTTTGTTTTGTTTTCTTTCTTTAATTTTTAAATGTGTATTATCTACATCACTAATTAATCAGTTATACAAATCGTCATATGCAATAAAGTGTATATTTTTTTCTGTCCATAAACAATTAAAATCTGTTTGCAGTTTCTCAAAAACAGGCATGTTTAGTTTTCTATGAATTGCATTCGCACATTGGTTATATTATATACACATGAAATGAGTTTTAACTACACTAAAACTGGAAATGTAAACAATTGGAAAACACGTAGTGTAGGTCAGCTTAACAAGAATACAAATTTAAACACAAAAGAAGTTGCGACGACAAACCTTCATCGGCAAATAAAAAATAAATAACAATTCACAAAATAGCCAGAAATGACACCCAAGTAACTACATTTATATAAAGCCAAAGACTGTTATATGTCTTGAGGGGCCTTGGATATATGTTGCTAGGCCCATATTTTTATCGACCAATCGGCACTCGGTG
>JACEFZ010022678.1:0-2500 GCA_014155875.1 Cepaea nemoralis | reverse complement strand
CTGCGGACAATAGATAACAGCTTGATTCATGGTACCACAGTTCTTGATGAATCGTTTGGATTTCGCTTGTTGGAGTGGATAATAAAGTGTGGAATTAGTCGCAATGAATGCAGGTGATGATGGCTCTGACATAAGTGGACCTGCTTGCCACCGGAACACTCGGCATCTACGTCCTTCAGCGTCTCAATTTTCGACTTGTCGATAAAGCAGTAATGTTCATTCTTTGTCATAAATCATGAAATCTCCTACTTCTTCGTTCCTCTTTCAAGAGGAGTGCATCACATCTAGTTATGCATCTCAGCGGTCAGCGAGTCAGACTTTGGCATGTATTGTGTAAGGTTTGTTTCCTCATGACAGATTTCATACAAGCTAGCGGGCTCTATCCACCAGTGTGTAGGTTGTCATTTCTAACATGTTTGTCCAGAGCATTGTCTCTTTGCAATATCAAACTGCCGTGGTGGTTTTAACTTGCACATAGAAACTTCTGTTTTTCGCCCTTATCCGAAAAGATTAGGTATCAAATCTCACTACCAAAGGGGTCAGGGGTGTAAGGTATCATTCTATACCAGGGGTTTTTGGAGAAGCTCCTGGCCCTGTGCTGAGATAGGAACCTGTACCTTCTGACCCACGAGCAGACATCGTAACCCCTCAGCCACAGCTCCACCCCACTCTACCCATACACAATCATGAAATCAATATTTAAAAGGCGCTGCTGAAGAAACAGTACGAGGAAGACTAAATATTTTGATCCCAAGAATAACATAGCAAATTTACTGACAGCCTATAACGCAGGGTGTATAAGAACTGGTGTGCGCCGTTGGTAAAAGTGGACAGACATAGTCAAGATACAGGCAGGGTGCAGCCTAGCAAAATATACAACAAACCTCCCAGCAAACACTGCTGGATGTCTGTTACGGTTAACCTTCACTGCGGCTGTGACACTGAATGATGACTACACCAGAACTCTTCTCATTATATATATATATATATATATATATATATATATATATATATATATATATATATATATATATATATATATATATATATATATATTCATTGGCACCTTGCCGTCTTGACAGACGATTGTTTGTGCTTTAAAAAGGCATAATAACTTTTACCTATGGCGGTAGCGCATGTGACTGATAAGGCCAATTTGCGCTGTAAATGTCCGTTCACAGTGGGTGCATGTGAACACGTGGTCATTTCCACCATCATGCACCATCCTGCGTCTCAAACGCTCGTTGTGTGACTTATCTGCTTGTTTGTACCTGGTGCATTGGTTTTACAGCCTGCGATTCAGATTTTGTCCTAGCCCCAAGCACCCATTGAAGCAGGCAGGCTGTGGTGGATCAGCACCCAATTGGCCGGGGGCTGCCCAGCTTGAGGCGGGCGGTGGCTGATCAGTGACACCTGTAGGTGTCTCCCACCGTCAGAGGCAACGCATGGCGCCCCATGTCTACGCCAGTTGACAGGGACTTATAACCCGTAACAGTTGCCTCTCGCTTTGATTCCGAGACCAGTTAAGACCAGGGATGGAGTTATTGTCTCTCCATAGCACAAAGCCTGGGCTAAAATATAGAGATCATGTGTTGCCCATGCAGTATGATCCCTCTCTCGGCCTGCCTAGTTCACTCCAGAGGAAAGGTAACACCCCTACATCTGGAACAAGACAAGCTGCAGAAGCTGCCGGATCAGCAAAGCAATGCTCTAACTGTCCGCCTGTCAGAGCTTCGATCCTAGACCAGCTGCCAACCAAGGCTTAGGGCCTGGTCTGCCCTGCCATGACATTTTGTCTTTAGCTTGCATTTCCTCGCATCAGGATAGTATATATATATATATATATATATATATATATATATATATATATATATATATATATATATATATATATATATATATATATTTCACATTGGAACAATATCAGTAACTATGTGCTATGTGATTTAATTATGTCAGTAAAATTACAATTTAATTATTCACTTCGCAATATCTATCTATCTATCTATCTATCTATCTATCTATCTATCTATCTATCTATCTATCTATCTATCTATCCATCCATCCATCCATCCATCCATCCATCCGTCCGTCCGTCCGTCCGTCCGTCCGTCCGTCCGTCCGTCTGTCTGTCTGTCTGTCTGTCTGTCTGTCTATGTTTCACATTCGAACAATATCAGTAACTATGTGATTTAATTATGTCAGTAAAATTACAATTTAACTATTCACTTCACATTTTATATATATATATATATATATATATATATATATATATATATATATATATATATATATATATCTATATATATATATATATATATAGATTACATCGGGCTGTCCTAATTATCTCAAGTTATCAAGTTATAAGTAAACTTTTTGACAGGCTGATCCGTGGCCGTGTGGAGTAACCCACTGTTTACTTTATCAACAGAGCCAGAAGCTGACGATTTTCTGCACTGTTAAACCGTCATGGAGTTCTATTTTGGTATTTTTAGTCCCG